>JANKKB010002188.1:24344-36662 GCA_026225775.1 Bursera palmeri
ACGGTTCTCTGCACGAGACGTGCAGTCTAAAGGGGTCGGGTATGATGCGTCCCACATCGGTTAGCAAGGGTGGTCTTGGGTGTTATATATATTGGTTCACAACCCTCCACTCTTGAGCTAGCTTTTGAGGTGGAGTTAGGTGGGTTCATATCACTAGTGTATATGGTTTTATAGAAATAGGTGATTAGTTACGGAATCGGATAGTACGCATATGATTGAGTAGTTGAGACATGAGCCTGGTGTGGATTACGAGTACGTAGTAGTGCGATGAACAGATATATGATAGGATGATTAGGGTATGGACAGTACGTATATGAACGTACATGATGGGATAGATGACACACAGGTGATACGTGTGTGATAGCGTGTGATAGGATATAGGAGACGCATGAGACATGTACGTGATTGCGTATGATGTGGGATTGGGATACAGTTGATATGCGTGTGACCATACGTTATAGGATGGATGAGATGCAAAAGGAACTTGAGAGATCGTGCGTAATGGGACGAGTGAGACACAGACGATACGTATGTGATCACGTATCACAATGATATGAACAGGTTAAGGAAATTGAGACATTATGTACATGTGTGATTGTGGCCATATGGGCTAGTGATAATATGATGGGTTGATGGCATGTTAGAAATGTATGTCGGACCCCGGACACGATTTAGTATACGGGATCCAAGGGGGGCTTGGATGCCATGAATTGTGTGTAATTAAGGTACAAAATAGGAATAAAAATACACGTGAGTGATGAGTAATGCGTGTGTGATACGCGTGCTATGTGCATGCGGTTTATGAGCATAAGCCCTAGATTGGCCTATTTGATATACAAGAATCCAAGGGGGCTTATGGATGGACATTGGATCAACTAGCTATGATCTGTAGGGATCCAATTGGTACACGAGTTAGCTTAGCTGTTTCGTGGTGACCCTATGGTGAATGGATCAACCTAGCTGATAAGCGATAGTCTATAGAGATATGGATTGACTGACTAAAACGCGGTAGCCTAATGGATATGGATTGACCAACTGATACGCAGTAATCCAGTGGTACATAGGTTGGGCCAACTGATATACGAGAACCCAGAGCCTTTAGTGTTAGAACTTATCTTGACCTATCTGATACAGGATTTAAGGGAAACACTTATGGGTGTAGTGATAGTGTTGACTTTATTTTACCCTATTTGATACAAAATTTAAGGAAAACACTCGTGATTGTGATTCCAGTGTTATACCTTATTTTGCCCTATCTGATATATCATTTAAAGGAAACAATAGTGATTATAGTTCCAGTGTTAGTCCTTATTTTGATCGGTCTGATACAAGATTTAAGGAAAACACTGGATTTATAATTTGATAATTATAGTTGTTGATAACATGTGTTGAGATACGAGAGGATCCTTAGATGAGACTATTTGAGATACGGGATCTAAGGACAGTCTTGGATTGATGGTTGGGTTACACACGATTGAGATGTGCGGATATGTAGCATGTATCACAATGGTTGAAATGAGAGAACTTTTTATAGTGAAATTGGTATGTATACGAGTGAGAAATGTGAATGAAATGATATGTGGTGTAAATTGCATGATACATGCTTGTGAATTAAAATGTTATAGAAATTTGTAGTTGTAGAAATTCCTACAGGGCTATATTGCTCACCCCTTTCTCCACAGGTATCTGAGATCAGGAGTCTAGCGGTGGTGATCCGGAACTCACATAGAAGATCTTAGACAAACTCTGGGTTATGTCTAGGTAGAGTAAGTCATCCTTTTATTTTTATTGAAAAATGTGTAAATTTTATGTTTTCTGTATAAATGTTTTGTTTAAAATATTTCCTTTGATTTTTATTATTTTTATTTTATTTTATTTATTTATTTCACTCTCGGGATTTCTGTATAAAGGGTTTCGAGGCGTGACAATGTTGGGCTAGGTTCATTGAAGCTTATAATTAAATATGTTCAGTAGGTCCCCCGGGTAGTTGTCTAATTTGTTTGGGCATCTATATGGACTAAGAGGAAAGGATATGATTTAATAAGAACTTATTAGATATTATCCTAGGTTAAATCAGTTAAGTAGAATGGTGTGCTTAATACTATGGGCTTTAATATTGGATTGGGTTTTGGTTGTGAACTGGACTCACATTACATTGTATATGGGCTATGCTTTTAGTCTTGTGTACAAGTTGGACTTCTAAAAAGCCTGGCGTAAGGCAAATTGGGTTTTGGAAACTAAGAGTTTTACAAATTTGGAGACTTTTAATTTAATTAAAAGTTGTCCTAACCCCAAGTAATTAAAAATCCCACAAGCTTGGAAGTCTTGATCCGTATCTTAATTTTTATTGAGTTATGGAAGGGTTTAATTTTAATTAAAAAGAAGTGATTTGAATGCCCATTCCGCAATTTGATTAAATATTCAAATTGAGAAAGCCATATCTAATTAATATATTTAAAATGCAAGGGCCATTAGAAAGTCCAATAATGCCTTTTGCCTACAAATATTAAATACAAAAACCCTAGATGAATTAATTAATTCAATGCAAAAATTAAAACAATCTCACTTCAAAGAAATAGATACAGAGAATGACTAGGGTTCCAAAAACTCTTCTGTGTTGTAACTTTGTGCTCTATGAAGCCTTGCTGCCTCTTCCTTCCTGTCCCTCTTAGTGGAATCATTCTGCAAAAAAGAAATATCCACTTGTTTGTCCCTTTTCAAAAGTTAGTCATACCTATGAAGACCTTCTCGTTTAGGGATTGCTAAAAATGAGAAAATGAAACGTAATGATTGATTCCCTCCCAATTAAAATAATCCTAACACCCATATATCCTCTCCCAGGCAAGTGTTCCATTTTTTAAAAGGTTCAAAAATCCTCCCGAGATGCAACGGTAGTAAGTGTGTGAGAGTGTTTTATTTTTCTTTCAATGCAAAAACAAAGAACAACTTAGGTTTATAGAAACCTTCCTATGTTGTTTCTCAACTCTGTAACACAGAAACACCTCTTCTCTTCCTCTTATCTTTGTTCCTCTTTGTGGAAGAGTTCTACAATCATAACACGCCCACCAATGACCCCCATTTTGTGAAAAAAGAGTCATTCTCAGGAAGGTTTTGTGGTATAGAGACTTCATCCAAGAAATAAACAGTAAACATTTGATTTTCACCAATTAAACTTTGCATGCAACCCATAAATGCTCTCACCATAGGGTTTTCGTGACTTCGATAGTTCAAATTCCCCATAGGGCACCCAACAATGGTGTCAAAGCCATGGTTTCTTGGGTTCATGAAAAAAAATCGGTTAATTTCTTATTATTTATGCGGTTTCTTGGGTTCATGAAAAAAAATCGGTTAATTTCTTATTATTTGTTTTTTTATGTGGCATCAATTTTAATCGGTTAATAATTATTATTCTTGTGATGCATGTTGTTTATTGCACAGGCATGTCTGTTGCCTGATGCTTTATCATGGCCTTCGATGTTTATGTACATCTATTGTTGGTTAATGTATTAAGGGGTGGCCAAAAGCTATAAAATTACCCTCAGTGTTTGGTTTTGATTTTGGAAAGTTGTAACAAAAGAGGGTCATGTTTTTTTGACATAATTTCGCCATATGAGTTTATTTGATTTATTTTCTTTTCAATACTCTTTTTAATTAACTGTTCATTAATTCCATGGATTGAGCAATCAAAGTGCCCGATTAAATATCACACGTGATTCACTAAAATTAACCCTAGGTGGCTTAGGTTAATGTAATCCTAGCCAGTGGTTTGCTTTCGGTAAGTCGAACGAGGTTGAGCATCGGTTGGCCTAGCATGACATATGCCTTGGCATGGCATCACCTTGATGCTCCATGGTATGACCAAGGCAAGCCAAAGGGTAGGCCTATAAAGATCCTAGGTATAAAATCAACCAAAAATTGATTCCATTGTAATTCACCCAAATTACCTAATTTTAATTGAACCTTGGATATAAAATGAATGTAATTGGGTGCTTGTGTTTACTCCCATTTCGTTCGTTAAGTTTTGATGGTGTCACAGCCCCAAACAGTAACAAAATCGGAGTTGTAAAACTCAAAACACGAAGATACAATCTATACTGGGGCAGAATGAAAAGTTCAAAGTGTAGGGGTACACCTAGAGATGGCAAAAGGTCGGGCCGGCTTGACCCAATTTTTGGCCTGGCCTGATAGCTATATTATAAGTTGGCCAAAGTCTAGGCGTAAGATAGGTCAGGCTCAAACCAAGGTTTCAAGCCTGCAGGCTTGGCTTAGTCCGCCCCAACCTATATTATAGCAATAATTTTTTTAATTTTTTTAAAATATCATACGTATTAAGTTTTTCCTAAAAAAATATTAAAAATCAATTTTTTTGTGTAAAAAAATATTGGAAATTTGAAACAACAAACTAATTGTATTAATATTTTTTCTGGTAAAAATCAATTTTTTTTGGGTAAAAAAATATTGGAAATTTGGAACAACAAACTAATTGTATTAATATTTTTTTTGGTAAAAAAAAATATTTGAACAATAAACTGATTGTATTAATTTTTTTGCTAAAAAAGATATTGGAAATTTGGAAAAACAAACTGATTGCATTAATTTTTTTTGCTAAAAAATTATTGAAACAATAAACTGATTTTATTAATTTTTTTGCTAAAAAAAATTGAAACAACAAACTGATTTTAATATTTATAGATGGTTACTTTGTGCCTTTATTTAATATCATATATTTATTTTAATTGTTTTCAGATTCTAATTCGTGTCCTCTAGCTCGCATCAAATACTTATATTTTCTTTTTACAAAAGGGACGAAAATTGATAGGGTGGCGAAAAATGGAAAAAATTTGTGAACAAAATTACTTTGCACTTTAGTTTATTCAATTAACAAACACTCTTCATGTTTTCCAGCACCTGCAAGATCCAAAAAAATATTACTAAAGAGAATACAATATTATATCTTGATTTTAGCCTATAATACACACAAAAAAAAAAAAAAAAAAAAAATTAATTTACGATTCAGTTTATTCAATNTTCCAGCACCTGCAAGATCCAAAAAAATATTACTAAAGAGAATACAATATTATATCTTGATTTTAGCCTATAATACACAAAAAAAAAAAAAAAAAATTACTTTACGATTCAGTTTATTCAATTCACAAACTTCATTTCACTTGATTTCAGCTGTAAAATTGAGGCAATACAAAAGAGAATAAAATATTAAATCTAAACAATTCTATTAAGTTATATGGAAGTTTACATTCACATTATCACATATATTGACTTTCTTACCAAACCTACTGAGCATTAAAGGCAGAGTACACCAAATCACAAATGGCTCACTACAATGTCAACTGAGGAACATGGTCTCCAGATAACCCATCAACAAATGAATTAATAAAACTTTTCAATGCTTTCCAAACCCCAATTTCATATTAATATCATGGATTGTTTCAGATGCATATAATCTTTAGAAAGAGAAACATGCTTGCAAATACGCTAGCTAAAATTCGTTATGTGAAACATGAAGCTTATTTCCCCCAAGTTAAAAACAATAATAATAATCAAACAACATAGATAAGCAATGGCAATGAGCAACATTGAACAAAAATTATAGCTTTTTCCTATTATAGATATAATTACCATACATTTAAGATAGTAACACCAAAATGCGAGAATTTACCATTATCACAATGGAGTTACGCCTAGTACTACTGTACTTCAATCCTGAAAAATGTGAAGCCTACTTAATCTTGATTGCACAAACAAATTGTGGACACATTAATATTTTAGTAAACAAATAAAAGTATTCATGATAGATCCAATACGTCAAACTAGGTTTACTTCCTTTCCTTTACCTTGAGGAGAAATGTGTGTGAATCAGAGGCAGTCTCTAAGTCACCAATGATGTAGTCAGTTGTATTGTTTGAGTAAGAAAATCCAAAACCAGCTGGGGAGTCTAAATATATGATGCTGGAGACCTGAAACTCGAAAAATAATTATGAATCAATCGACCTTACACATATGAGAAAAGGAAACACTATGAAATACAATTATAAAGCAAAATAGCCTATAAAAGTTATGATCAAACATACGAACCTTGATTCATGATTATTTTTCAAGAAAATAATCTACTTTTATACCACCGCTAACTAGAGAAGAGCTCAGCTAATCATATCCCAGAAGAACATTGTTGAGAGATGCAAAAATAGCTCAAG
Source organism: Bursera palmeri (assembly GCA_026225775.1). NCBI lineage: Eukaryota > Viridiplantae > Streptophyta > Magnoliopsida > Sapindales > Burseraceae > Bursera > Bursera palmeri. Next base: position 30,557 of record JANKKB010002188.1, read on the forward strand.
CAATACCAAACTTTCTGGTAATTCTCTTCCTAGCCTCTTGAAGATGACCCTCCATCTTATCATATTCTGTTAACTTAGAATCCATTCTCTCATACTTGTTCTTGCTCCCCCAAGTTAATCCATAGATAATCAAACTGAATTCAAGATATAATATTCATCACTTAATCATATACACAAGAATATTAATAAATTAGACATGCGTACTGAAAAACGAGATGTAAAATGAGTTAGAAGTTAAAACCTGCATAACTTTCTCCAGTAATCTAGAAATCTTTGTGCTTGTACCGTGGAAACCTTTTAAACCACTTGACAAGAAATGCATATGCATCTTTGGCTACAAGTTTAGAACACCCAGATCCCAAATAGTCTTATAGCACCACTCTATCAAATAATACTTTCAATAGTTATTCAAATATTGTCTATAAGCCATACAAAAAATAAGATCAAGATACATAAGGTTGAAAGACACTTATACAGTCACGTGAGTGCCACAGAGACTGATAAAACTCCAAGCAAAACGATCAAAGATGCTACAAGGTCAAGACCGGCCTTCTAGTTTAGTTGTGAACAGCGGCGAAGTTGGATGGTGAAGGAGAAAGTGAAGAGAATCATGCGGTGGTGGAAGTAGCCAGGTAGGGGAAAAGGCATGGAGGAATTGAAGATTAGATTTAGGGCCGGTAGTGAGTTTTGGTGGGGAAGGAGATTGTAACGACTCGGATTTTAGAAATAGTGATCTAAGGGTGTAGGTGAAAGATTTCAAAATTAGAAATCATAAAATTATATATTTTTTATGTATATGGGATGACACGGATGTGATGACGTCTTGCATATTTGTATTTGAATGTAATCGAGAGTTTTCAAGATTTTAGACTAAAAAAATTTTACACGAGTATGATGATTTTTTATCTTTAGTACTCGATGTTCGTATTTTGAGGGTCATGTAAGTGAGTGTTAGATGAGGATGGGTTGGCATTGAGATGTTGAGACTTCGGATCGGGATTCGTGAATATCAAAGGTTTGAGAATTTATAGATAGACCCCCGAATCCCAAAATCTATATAAACTCACACAGGACCTAGGACATTCAAAAAAACCTACACAAACACCCCTGTTCGTAAGAAAATTGCAATCACTGTCAACATCGGTGACCGTATTCACTGTGAGTTAGCCACCGTGACGGATGGCGATGAAACCGTCTTAGCTTGCTGATCACTGTGGTGACCTCTGTTTCCTTGTCTGACACTGATAACATCGTAGATCAGGCCATGAAGTTTTGATTTTTGAAAATGGATCTTCCTCCTCCGTCGTTGATAGCCGTTGCTACCAGTCGGGATCAACGCATCTCGTCCTGAGGATCCCGGAACTAGTCTCTGATTGACCGTCCGACGCCTGGGTCTCTGAGAATTGTAGAGAAATCATTCAGCTTTCCCGTCGTTTATCTGTCCTCTCCAGTCGTCGCCTGCTGTCGCAGTTGGTTTGGATGAATTCCTCTCGGCAAGATGATTCTGGTGGTATCCTTTGTTTCCCTTTCCTGATCGTCGATCAGTTTTTTGGTGAATGAACGTGATTCATAGTTGTCGTGGCAAATTAGTTGGCCCCCTTTACTTGCAAACTTGACAGATGCATCCCTTTCAATTATACCCCTACAACTTTGGATAATGACAGATACACCCTTACCTTGTGTTTTGACATCATGGAGCCTCAAGGATTTTCAGGTTAGTGATTTCACCCCCACTTTGTTAATTTTAGTATAATCCTTAATAGTTTATAAGTTTACGATAACACTCCTAAAGTGTAAAATATTAATTTAACCTCTGATACCCCTAAAGTGTAAAATATCAATTTAACCCCCGATTCTGGTTTTGCATAGTTTGGGGTCCGTGACTTCGAGGATTCATTCGAGACCTTAGGAAACATGAAATTCATGGTACGAACAAGGAAAAGAGAGAAAGAGGTTTGGGAGCTATGATTCGGATATCGAGATAGGGGTTTCTGATTGCACGTTTTTATTACGTTTTAATGTGCATGTGGATTTAAAATAATGTTGTGGCTTAAGGAATAGAAAGTGTGTGATTGATGAATAGGGTGTTAGATTCATTGGTGGATCAGGTTATATGTGTGTATACTTTTTTACAGAAATGATCGATTAGTCGGGGAATCGGATAGTACGTGTGTGATTGAGTCACTGGAGTGTGAGCCGATGTGGATTATGGATTGTGGATACCATGTGTAATGGTACGTGATGAAAAGATTGGAGTACGAGTATTACGTAAGTGGCAGTACTATATGGAATAGACGACACGCGGGTGATACGCTGTGACCATAACTTATGGAATGGATGAGGTTGAGTGATGAGACGGTTGAGACACGGATAATAGTATAACCATGCATGACAAAAAAGTTATGATACAGGTTGAGCATATGAGTCACGCTCGTTAGGATGGATAGATACGAATGGTACGTGTATATTCATATGTGATGGAACGATTTGACATGAGTGAGACACGTGTGAGAGTGGATATATGGGCTAGTGGTAAGTGATGGAACAATTGTACGTTAGAGATGCATGTTGGACCTTGGATGGGCCCAATGTGATACACAGGATCTAAGGCGACAAACGCTCTCTTCCTTAGCAGAATGAAGGTGCTGTAAGCGTGGTAGAAACTAAGGAAGAGATTGGTAATTCTATGGTGAGGACATCTAGCTGCACCAAGGAAGAGGTAGATGCCATTCTTATACAGTGTGGAAGGATTAGCCAAAGTAACTCTTCTGGCAAGACAGCTTCTTCTGCAAGAAAGTACTCTGGTTCGAAGAGGAGTTACGATTTTGATCACAATGATGCAGATGCTGGTGCTGTTATTGAAGCTGATGATGATCATACGGGTGAGGATGAGGGTGAGAGAAGGCAACACAGACAACGCCATCGTCACTCTAGTCAAGAAAATTGACGACGTGAGATATATGTGTAATTAGGTTATGAGAAATAGGAATGAAACTATATATGAGTGATGATTGACATGTGTATGGATTATACGGATAGACCCCAAATTGGCCTAGCCGATATACAGGAATCCGATGGGACTTACTAGTGATGTGCGGACTGATCGACTGATATGCGATAGTAAAGTGAGATACCAGGATTGATCTATGAGTCCACCATGATACGGGATAGATCTATAGAGTCCGTTTAATATGAAGAGATCTTTGAGCTCGCCGTGATACGGGATAGATCTCTAGAGTCTGTTTGGTACGGGAGGGATCTATGAGCCCACTGTGATACGGGATAGATCTATAGAGTACGTTTTGATACGGGATTGATCTATGAGCCCATTGTGAAACGGGATAGATCAGTTGAGGTCACTTATGATATGGTTTTGGTATTAGGCCTTAGGTGAGCCTGCGGTGATCCGGGACCTAAGGGAAAACACCGTGATATGTTATGATTGTAGTGTTAGGTCTTAGGTGGGCCCGTATTGATCCGAGACCTAAGGGGAAATGCTTGAGATATGATTATGGTAGTTAGCCCTTAGGTGGGCTCGTGTTAATCAGGGACCTAAAGGGATTCACTTGTGATATACATGTATAGCGTCAGGCCATAGATGTGTTCGTATGTGTGTAGAGAGACCTAAGGAGATTCACTTGTGATAGGCATGTACAGTGTCAAGCCTTAGATGTGTTTGTATGTGTGTTAAGGGACCTAAGGGGATTCACTTTGACTGGCATGTATAGTGTCAGATCTTAGATGTACCCGTATGTATGTTGAGGGGCCTAAGGGGATTCACTTGTGATATGCATGTATAGTATCAGGCCTTAGATGTGCCCGTGTGTGCTGTTAATAGAATGTGACATGAGACAGTGGATGCTTAGATGAACTTGTTTGAGAGACAGGATCTAAGGGTAGTTTAAGGTTGATGATTGAGGCACGTGGATGCGTCGCATGTGTTGCGATGGTTGTGGTTAAGATGAGGAAACTTCTAGTAGTGGAATTCGTGTGCATGTGAGAGAGAGTAATGAATTGGTGTAATGTGTGTTTTACTTGATGTATGATTTAGGTTTAAAATGTTATAAAACTATTTAGTGTTAGAAATTTCTATTGCGCTGTGTTGTTTATCCCTTCCTCCACATGTATCTGAGGTCAAGAGTCTAGCGATGATAATTTAGAGCTTACGTAGAGAATCTTAGACAATTTTCTGGGTATGTCTAGGTAAAGTGAGTCGAAATTTTATTTTACTGAAATTATGCAAAAGTCTTATGTTTTATGTTTAAAATGTTTTAATTAAAACATTTTCTTACTTTATTTTATTTTTTTATTTATTTATTAATTTACCCCCAGGATTCCTGTATAAAGGGTTTCGGGGCGTGATAGAGAAAATAGCTTTATATATCATGCTTTGCAACGGTAGGATGAAAGAAAAATTGACATCTATGGATAGGATTTTGTTAAAATATAGACGTTGAATGGGTTTAGGGAGATATAAAATGTTAATTTTATAGCCGTTAAATGTCAATAGTAAAAATAACATATTAGAGAGCAAGCAAGTGGGGAATGTTTTATTAGTGCAGTATTTTCAAATTGGAAGAAAAAAGAAAGTTAAAAGTTCATGTTGGAGATCCTAATAGTGCTCATAATCAAGCTTGGAGTATGTGCGAAGCATTATTGATGCAAGAGCAACATATAGAGATAATTTTATTAAGGTAGTCTGACCAAGCTCAAATTGACTATCAAACTCGTTTGGGTACATCAATTGATTGTATTAGGTTTCTCTTAAGACAAGGGCTTCTATTTCATGGACATGATGAATCTAAAGATTCCAATAATCAAGAAAATTTTCTTGAACTCTTGCATTGATTGTGTGATCATAATGAGGAAATAAGAGCTGTGGCATTAAAAATGCTCTAGAAAATTTGAAATTGATAGCACCAAAAATTCATAAAGACATAGTAAGTGCTATTTTAGTTGAAATTAGTAATGCAATTATCAGAGATATTGGCGATGCATTATTTTTAATCATTGTTGATTAGTCTCGCGATGTATCATCAAAAGAACGGGTGGGTATTATATAATGTCACGTGGATAAGAATGGTAATGTAATTAAGCGGTTTCCAGGTATTGAGCTTGTTATTGATACTACGACACTTTCACTTAAAGAAACTATTAGTAAGTTTTTTTCCAGGCACGAATTAAGTATTGCTCAAATTGCGGGGACAAGGTTATAATAGATTTAGTAACATGTAAAGTGAATTCAATGGTCCGAAAACACTAATTTTGAAAGAGAATGAGTCTCCTTTTTATGTGCATTGTTTTGCTCATCAATGTCAATGAGCTCTTTTGTTGTTACAAAAAAATATACAGAAATTACTGGTTTTTTTTAGGTTGCTAATGTGTTGAATGTTATTAGAGCATCAGCTGAACGTTGTGATATTCTCCAAGGAAAACATGCAACAGTTGTTTTTTAAGCACTCAATAATGAATAGCTTTCAACTGGGCGAGGTTTGAAGCAAGAAATCAATCTCAAAAGGCTAGGTGATACACATTGGAGCTCTCATTATAAATTTTTAATAAGTCTAGTTTCTATGTTTTCATTCTTATTAAATTTAATAGAGATAATAGCAAAAGATGGATCTAGTACTGATCAGAAATATGAAGCCAAGCTTTTGTTGAATTTTATCAAATCATTTGATTTTATTTTTTTCTACATTTGATGAAAACAATATTTGGAATCACAAATGATTTGTCACAAGCTTTACAGGGAAAAGATCAAGAAATTATGAATGTCATAGACTTTGTTAGAGTTTGTAAGGAAATGTTGCAAAAGATGAGAGAAATTGGTTGTGATGATTTATTGGATCAAGTTTCTTCTTTTTGTGATAAACACCATTTTGAAGTTCCTAACATGAATGATATTTTTTTCACCTTAAGGGAGATCAAGACATAAAGCTTAAGAGATTACACACATGTATCACTATTGTGTTGAGATATATATATATTTTCTATTTGGAGATGTACAGCTTCAAGAGCTAAATAATCGCTGATAAGCACTTAAAAGTGTATATTTATTATGAGTTTAAATATTATTTTTACACTTTAAGTGCTATTAATTTAAGTA
>JANKKB010002189.1:15419-60591 GCA_026225775.1 Bursera palmeri
TGTGAGGGAAAGTCTCACCTCTTAGGCTAGCTTTTGAGGTGAGAGAGGCCCAAGTATCACTAGGGAAGCCCATGACCACTTAACAGTTATAGTTATGGAAATTTTTAAATCTCTTTTGAGGCCCTATAACCTCTTCTTTATAGTGCTTAGAATTGTTAATAGTAATTCAGATTTATATCTTTGCTTTCTTGATATATTCAGGTTTTCTTTGGCCGAGGTCATCTATGTTTGTTATGTTTGCTATGCATTTGCTAGTTTTCTGGTTTTCATTGATTCTTATTCGTTAAGCAATTATTTTCTGCATTTGTGAACTAATCACACCACTTTTTAAGTGGCTTTAGCTATTTGACCATTAATATTTATCCTCACACTAATCATCTTCTAATTGGTGCTTTTAAGACACAGTATAGTGAATGACTTGTCATCCTGTCCACATTTCAGTTCCATGGCTTCTACATGCAATTACACTTCTGGTTAGCAATTTACCTATTAACATGAAGGTAATTGTACTGCTCAACAGGTTTCCAAAAACTGTTGGTATGTCCATGCCGATGAAAGCAACTTTCTTCATTACTTATACAATGGTTGATGGTTGGGCTGGAATTGCCGCGGAGGTACTCAGATTGGTGCCCTTAATCATATACCACCTGAAAAACACATTTTTGGTCAAGACAGACCAAGACAGGGATAAAGCAATGGATCCTGGTTACCTCAAACTTGACACGTCTGAACCTCGTACCCAGTTCTATTTTTTGGTGGGACTTGTGTACGCTGCTGTCACACCCATACTTATTCCTTTCATCATTGTCTTCTTTGTCTTTGCCTATGTGGTATATCGCCATCAGGTACTTGGTTAAAAAAATTGAGTTTCAAAGTTTTCAGCTTAATTTCAATAAGCGTGTCTGCGCATGTGTGCCCATTTATATCTCTACGTGTTTCATATTCCCCTCTTACATGGTAGCTAACAGGAATAGAGGAAATTAATGCTCGAGATCTTTGCTCTATGTTGCTTCCTTGAGCATTTCTCATGGCAACTCATATGGTGTCAATTTATAAAGTACTTTTTATCTTAGCATATGCAACTAGAATGTGTCATATGTTGATGTTTGTAATTTATTAATGCAACCATTAACCAGCCCCCGATGGAGTATGTTCCTTTAATTGTCAGTTCGAACTAGAATGTGTCATCTTGATGTTTGATTAACGTTACCTGTCCTTGTAGTTGTCTTCAGAACAGGGTCTAGTTCGAACTTGATTGTTGATTATGGCTTTCTTGCTTTTTTTGCAAGGTTATCAACGTCTATGACCAAATATATGAGAGTGCGGCTGCATTCTGGCCTGATGTGCACAGGCGTCTAATCATCAATTTGATAATCTCTCAACTTCTCATGATAGGTTTGTTGAGCACAAAGAAAGCCGAGAAGTCAACACCTTTGCTCATTCCCCTTCCTATTTTGACCTTCTGGTTCCATAGATATTGCAAGGGCCGCTTTGAGGCTGCATTCGTGATTTTCCCATTACAGGTTTGCACAATCAAATACTTCTAATCTGAAATTTTATGAAGTATAGAATGACACAAAGAGGATCTTATTTTATTTTTCGAGACTGATGATGCATGTTGGCATTTCCCTTTCATCATCATGAGACTTAAAACCAAGCAAGGGCAGAATATGGACAACCCATTTTGAATTTTTGGACAATATGCTTGTTCTTCCTGAGAACATGGTGTTGTGCTTTGATTAAGGATCATCCCCAGCCAAGTGCCTAAATCCAATCATATAGTGTATAGTGTATGTATGATGCAACTGACATAGTTGGAATTGTTAAACTAAATCCATCATGCTCTGCGTATTGTTTTAACAGGACGCAATGGTGAAGGATACACTTGAACGTGCAAGAGAACCAACCCTAAACTTGAAAAGGTATCTCCAGCCTTCTTATATACACCCTGTATTCAAGAGTACCGAGTCAGAGAGAATGGAGATCGTTGATGAGGAGGATGAAAACCCAATTATTCCAACAAAGAGGAATAAGAACACCGAAGCTGATTCTGATTCTGATGCCCTTAAAAAGGCTTTTCTTGGTTGAGATGTCGTATGCCAGGAAACTATATATTCTTGCCTACTCTCCAGGATTTTTTATTTTTTATGTTTTTTTTTTTTTAATTTTCTTTTGCTGTACCTTAAGAAATTTTCTTGTTAAAACTTAGCGAGGAAACTTGATCGATCTTTGGATTATTACTTGATTTTAAAATTGCAACATTAGGATTCCAAAAAGATTTTTGAGATGAAAAGTACTTCCAAATATTTTTTAAACAGTTGTTTATAGATACGTTTAGTTAAATATTTTTCATAAAGAAATGCTTAAAAATACTTTTTCACAAAATTTCGTTTTTAGAAAATAGTTTTACTCAAATAAAGCTTTCTACTAAAATGTTATCAAATAAACAATTACACATGAATAAGATCTCTTAACTTTGCTTTCACCTGAATTCAGATACCGCTAATTACAATTATCATATCCAGTTCAATCTCTGTGCTGGAGTATGCTTATAAAAGTATAGCTTCCATCAAAAGTCATTAATTGTTTGATTGGTATAAATTTAAATAGAAACGTTTTTTTATAATAATAAATTACAGAAAAAAATTGTTAAAAGAAAAGTAAGAGCCGATTTTAAAAAATAATAAGTTTTGTTATAAGAAAAGTAAAATTAGATTTTAAAATATAATAAACAGATATATTTGATATTTAAAAATATTAAAAAAATACAAGTTTTAGAGGTTTCTCTAAACTTAGGATGAGTTTCTTTTTTCTAAAAAGAAATTCTTATAATTTTTGTTTTACAAAAAAAAAAAAATATAGATAAAACTTTTTTGATTCGCAGATAATAAAAAAGACTTAAATTCAAATAAAAACAAGCGACTTAGGATGTATGATGTATCTCGAAAGATTTTTCAACTGACAATAATAATAATAATAATAAATCTTGAAAATCTGAACTGAAGCGTGTCGTTCTGGTCCGTTCAGTTCTTCAAACTGCAATTATCAATCTCAAATCAGCTTAACAGTAAGTGGTGCGCTGTGCGGTCCTCAGGAAAAGCTATATTTACCATAATCAGAGGACAAATCCACTCAGTCGCCTGTTGCACTCTCCAACTCCATGTGCAAGTGGCAACCCTTCTTTCTCTCTCTCTCTGTTATCCTCATCATACTATCTAATCTAATGAAGTGAGTTCATTTCTCTTCTCTTTAAACTTCAAATCTCTGTATTCATTCTACATTGTCTGGATATTGTTCATGAGCTTTTCTTATGAGTTTAACTTAAATTTTATATGTTCTGCTACATGCTTAGAATTCACTCGATTGGGTTTTTTTATCTTGGTATGGATTGATCATGGGGTTGGTATTACGTATATGTTTCACATTCTGGATTTATTTTGTATTTTAAGCATGATGTTTAGCTTTTTTCTCTTGTTCCATTGTTTTGTTACCGAAGAGTAGTTTAATATTCACAGGCATATGTGCATCAACTAGGTTGTATTCTAGGATTAAGTCTGCAACAAATATTCAGAAGAGAACAAAATTTTAATTATCTTTGTTGATGATCATTCAATTAACTAATTCTTCCTAATTCTAAACAGAAAATCTTGTCGAAGTCAATAGGGAAAACTCTTCTGTGTCTGCAAGGGTTTTATTCTGCTTTTGCAACAATAGATGGCAATTCTTTCTCCGTCTCTTGCAATACGGCCTTGCTGTGGAGCCACAGATTTGTCTAAAGCAACTGCCGCCACTCCTTATATCTGTAAATCCAAAATTACACAGGCAACTGGGGGAATGGATGTGGCTAGAAAGCTTTTGCGTAGAGAAGTTGCTCAGAATGTCGTAAGAACTCCTCATCGAAATGTTAATTTAACAGTATTTGCTGCATCACGAGTTTCTATTGAGCAAACTGAGCAGATATCTACCATAAGGACTGAAGTTGAACTCAAGAAGTTGTCCACTTATCTCTTCAGGACAGAAATTGGTGGTCTGGTGAACGTTTTTATTAGTAAAATAAGTGCCACATATCTAGTGAAGATTGAAGTTTCATCCTTGCCAGTATGTAGTGATGCTAAGCTGCTGCTGGTTTGGGGTGTTTACAGATCTGATTCATCATGTTTCATATATCTCGACTCTCAAAAATCTGTTCTAGATGCCAAAACCAGGACAATTGAAACCCCATTTATACAGAGTTCTTTAGGTAGATTTGCAGCTGAATTGGAGTTTGCGGCAACACAAGCCCCCTTCTATCTCTCGTTCTTGCTGAAATCCCCATTAGGGGTTGATTCAAATGACTCAGAGATCAGGAGTCATCTGAAAGCAAATTTTTGTGTGCCTGTTGGTCTTAATGCCGGTTTTCCAGCTCCTCTAGGTCTTTCCTTATCAACTGATGGTTCCATCAATTTTTCCATCTTTTCAAGAAATGCGGAAAGTGTCATTCTATGCCTTTATGATGATACCAAAGGAGAGAAACCTGCTTTAGAGCTTGATCTTGATCCATATGTCAATCGATCAGGTGATGTCTGGCATGCCTCGATGGAGAACTCCTGTAATTTTGTTAGCTATGGCTACCGATGCAAGGGGGCTATTAGTCATGGAGACAGATATAAGTTTCATTCAGAGCATGGTTTTTTGGATCCATATGCTAAAGTTATTTCAAATTCGGGCTTGCTTCTTGGACAAGTATGTGAAGAACCAGCTTTTGACTGGGGGGGCGATGTTTGTCTAAACTTACCAATGGAGACGTTAATGGTTTATCGGTTAAATGTGATGCATTTTACCAAGCACAAGTCCAGTAAGCTACCTACTGACATAGCAGGGACCTTCTGTGGTTTAACTGAGAAAATACACCATATCAGAGGTCTTGGCATAAATGCAGTTTTATTAGAGCCAATATTTCCATTTGATGAAAAAAGAGGACCATATTTTCCCTGTCATTTTTTCTCACCAACACACCTTCATGGGTCTTCTGGTTCCTCTGTATCTGCCATTAATTCAATGAAGGAGATGGTGAAGAAGTTGCATGCCAGTGGCATGGAGGTTTTACTGGAAGTTGTTTATACACATACTGTTGATGGTGGAGCACTGCAAGGAATTGATGATCTATCATATTACTATGTGAACAGAGTTGAAAACTTAGAGACAAGTAATGCTTTGAAGTGTAATTATCCTGTAGTTCAACATGTAATTCTAGATAGTCTTAGGTATTGGGTGTCTGAGTTTCACATTGATGGTTTCTGTTTCATAAATGCTTTATCTCTGTTGAGAGGGTCTGGTGGTGAATGTTTGTCTCGTCCTCCATTGGTTGAAGCAATTGCTTTTGATCCTTTGCTCTCAAAGGCCAAAATCATTGCAGATTGTTGGGACCCTCATGGTGTGGTGCCAAAGGAAACTCGTTTTCCTCATTGGAAGAGATGGGCAGAAGTAAATACAAAATACTGTAGTGATGTGAGGAATTTTTTGAGAGGTGAGGGTCTTCTCAGTAGCCTTGCAACTCGGCTTTGTGGGAATGGGGATATCTTTTCAGATGGACGAGGGCCGGCTTATTCTTTCAATTTTATTGCAAGGAACTCAGGACTTCCCCTCGTGGACCTGGTCAGCTTCAGTAGTCGCCAAGTAGCTTCGGAATTAAGTTGGAATTGTGGGGAAGAAGGACCTACAAAGAAAGCTGCTGTCCTTGAAAGACGAGTTAAACAAATACGCAATTTTCTTTTTGTTTTGTACGTTTCACTGGGTGTTCCTATCCTAAACATGGGGGATGAATGTGGCCAATCTTCTGGAGGTTCAGTTTCATATGCTGATAGAAAAGCTTTCAACTGGAATGCTCTGGCAACAAATTTTGGCATCCAAACCACGCAGTTTATCTCATTTTTGACTTCATTTAGACTCAAGCGAAGTGATCTTCTTCAGAAGCGGGACTTTCTGAAAGAGGAAAATATTGACTGGCATGGAAGTGACCAATCTACACCAAGTTGGGAAGATCCAATCTGCAAATTCCTGGCCATGAGGTTGAAGGCTGACAAATCTGAGGGCCAGTTTAGCTCTGCATCATCTCAAATGAAAGGTGATGTATATATGGCCTTCAATGCATCTGAAAAATCAGAGACGGTCATTCTGCCTGCACCTCCAGAAGGGATGACATGGTATCGTCTAGTTGATACATCTCTTCAATTTCCAGGGTTTTTCTCAATTGATGGTGAGCCTGTCTTAGAGCGAGTGGTGGGATCATGTACTTACGAAATGAAGCCCCACAGCTGCACTTTATTTGAAGCCAGAAATTCTAGCGGTTGAAATTGAAATGTTCTCTCAGTCTACTTTGTAATTATATAATTTTGTACAATATTGTTGTGATAGAAGATCAAAAGAATAGTTAACAAGGGTGAATTGAAAAGCCCATCCCACGTGAACCCAGTCTGAGTGTATATTTTTCGGGTTTTGAATAAGGTGATTATTAATTGCAATTTTACCTTGCATGTCTAATAATGCCAAGTTTCACAATGACATGCAATTTTGTTGGGGTCTTGATGTTTGTAGCATTACAACTCATGATTCAAGAAAAATGGGAAAGCACGAAGTAAAAGAAACCTCTTATTGGAAAAAGTTCGCACAAAAATGTAAAGTTTCATTTACAAATTTCCCTATCCAAACGCCAGAAGAATACTAGCTACAACAAACAAGTTTATAACTCTATATCAACAGAACCGGTAGAGATTAAACAAAATGCCAATTTACAGACCTACTCTCTTTTCTTCCTCGATAATGGTCAAAGTAATGTTACCACTCTAAATGAAGGGCCAATTCTAACAGAGCTTCAACTTTGGCTATGGTTCGTTGTTTCTCCTGTTGCTTGAGCCTACTCGCCACAGATTCAGGATCAAGCCCTTGGGCGTTCTGTGCTCCATTTTGCTCTGACCGAACCTCTCTTAGCAATGCATCAACCTCCCTGACAAAATCTACTCTCAAAAGGAGGTCATCTGCTTCAAGTGGTGGTTGTAGCGGCCCTTGATGCTGATATAGAGATTAAGGTAGCTATTACAATTTGTTGTTGCAATAAAAAGTTCATATGCATTTCTTACTATGTTGATGAATAAAAAAACGTAAGCATATATCATCTACTTAACACTTGTGAATGGTTAAATATTAATCTGAAACAAATCATCAGTCCAAGCAAAGGGACATTCAATTTAATTATGTCTTAAATAGCAATATGATTGTAGTTTTTATTCTAATGAGTCCTGTTTCTATAGTTATCAACAATGAACATTACTCAGACCATCTCAACCCTAAAATAGTGGCTGATGCATTTGACAAACATGAATAGATGTTAAAATGAACATCATGTTCATATGACCTGCTACTGCATGCAAATCAAACAAAACCTCATAAAACTCCAATATAGAAGTAAAAGGTATTAGTTCCAAGTTCCATGCAGTGTGAGAATTCTTGGATTTAGATATTTCACCATTGACCCTCTAAAGGACCATGTTCCTCAGCATCGGTTATAAGAAATGGAGGACTCCACAAAATTTACATTCCAAAACAAAGAAAGTAAAAAATAGAAGCAGATCAGTTACAACATGTTAAAAAAAAATCTTTGAGTTAAAAATAAATTTAAGAATACCTTTTTCCTTGTTTTCTTAAATATTAATAATTTTACATTATAGCTCTCAAAAGGATTTACTTAAATTATTCTCGAATTACATAAGGAACATTAGTGGCAGTTCACTTCATATCAACTAAGTCTTCCTTAACTTTTGAGTATGTGTGCATGTGCCTGTGAGGGTATGCAGGTCTATCGGGTAACCAGTTGAAAGCTAAAGACAGCAATCTGCATTTTGTAGCATACCTTATCAATGTCAAACCCTTCTGGCACAAGAATGGTAAATGGATCCTCTCGTGGAAAGGTATCAACCATGCATTTTTTGCATTCCTTAAGCCAGCCTTCCTCGTCAAACCCATCATGCATATTCAAAAGGTCATTGAGCAGTCTCATGGCAGGAGTAGCCTCCCGCTTCAAAATCTCAGTCTAAAATGTTAAGCAAAACTCAAATTAGCTGATTCTTATCAAATAAAGGGAAAGAAAAAAGAACCTAGAAATTCAAAGAAAGAAACATTAAAGAGTAGTAAAAAGGAAAAGATTCACACACTGGTGCATGCTAGGCTGGAATAATTCTGTAAACAATAGCAACTAAAAGTTTGTACAACTTAACAAATTATATGAATGTTAACAACTGTATCTCTTTCTGATTTTTCCTCATTTTCTTTACGAATAAAGTCATGCCACTAGACAAGCTCCAACCCCATCCTAAAAGTGCTGGAGTTAGACACTGCAAAGTGAGCAAACATCTTGTGCACATTTAAAACACATATGAGCAAAATGAGTGAATTTTTTTTCAAGATATCTAAAAGATCATCCTGAATGCTCGGATAGCTTTCTCAGGAAATGAGATGAAGAATCAACGATTCAGCATCCAATAACAGATCAATCAAGTAGAACAAATTTGAGGAACTTCAGAATCAAGAAGCAATATCAGTAAATATTGAGTACAGTGTATACCTCAACCCTTCTGTATAGCAGATTAAGACTTCTTATAGCATCCTTTTCATCCTGGAAATTGCCAGAATCAAATAAATCAACAATAGAAAGAGAAAGGGATCAGTTATGGCATTCACGTCTATGGCTCTATCTATGGTAATCTACAACAGAAACCGTACTGACATCAAACTAGTAGTATTACTTAATATAATTGAATCAGGTGAAAAGCCAGCCAGAAATAGGAGATGGGGTAAAATGAAATCAATAAGGACAAGATAGCTCATATAAAGATAATTTTTCGAAGAAATTGGTCTCTCTATTGGAACATGAACATATGTATACATGAAATGTATAAAAGTAGCACTCAAGTTCTAATATTTTAATTCCAGCTGGACAAACCACAAGATCCATTTCAAACAAGTACTCTGTCCTGTCGATATAATAAATTTTAATCTCCTTCAACAAGGAACGCCTACCCACTATCAAATAACTACTTTTACGGATTGAAAGAAATTAAAACTTTTCCTTTGTAAGTAGTTCATTAGCTTCCCTCCAGGATACTTTGAGGAAATTGATTGATGCCCCCTGAATGTAGAATTTGGATTGCAGAGTCAAAATTATAGCATCAATTATGATGGCAGGCACCAATTTTAGACCTTGTATCATAAAGAATAGCACATAAAATGTCACCCTTTACACTAGCTGTCATAGAAGAATATCACATTGTAAACATTACTTTGAAAGGAAATATTAATAGAGAGAATGGAAGAATTAATGAGCCAATAAATGGTAATCATACTAAATCAATAACTCACATCTCGTCGAGCAAGATCAAGACGATTCCATATGACCAGTAGAACAAGTTCAGTCAGCTCTCCTTTCTCAGCAGCCTCTTCAATTTTCTAAGGAAAAAGAAAAAGTCATACAAAATCAAATATCCTACATGAATGATATTAGTTCACATTATAAGTTAGTAGAAGATTCAATGAAGGATGCATTGAGATGGAGAGCAATGAAACAAAATTTGTTTGGAGATTAGACACTGTTAAGTGTCTACACAATGATAATGGAGACTAGTGAAGCATAGACAATTTTTTGTGAAATTCTCAATCATTTCCAATAAACTACCACTTGCTATTTCAACCATTTAGACTTGAGCTTCTGAATCCAAACTTTAGTTGGAATAAGCAGGGATGTCAAGAATATTCATTGAAGTGGCTTGATATTTCACAAGGAGAACATTAGTTCTATGTGCACCAATTCGGATTGTCCTCATCACAAAGCTGCCAAGTTGCTTAACTAAAACATTGGATCCAAATTGTCTTATAAATAACTTATAGTCTGCTAGAATGAGGTCTACAAGGGGGCACTATCCCACAAATAATCTCATGATCTTCAAGACATTAACTTTTTTTTAAGGGAGGTGTGTGTGTGGTTGGTTGGGGGGGTGGGTTTTGTGGGAGGTGGGTGAAATAGATATTCAGGGGTGCATCATCATTTACCTCTTCCACCTCCTCTTCAGCTCTGAGAAAGCTAGAAACCAATCTTCTAGCTTTTCTGACATCTTCTTCTGGATATCCTTTCAATCGCATGCCAATTTCACGATACTCTTGAACCTTTCTTTCCTCTTCTTCCTCTTCCTCTCGACGTCTTTGATGCAACTCCTTTGTCTTTTCTCGTTGACGAGCTTGCCATTCCTAGCAAAAGTAGGTAAAAAATTCTTCCAATAAAAAGATTACAAAAATATTTTGCAAAATGAGCACAAGAAATGATTCTTTCCAATTACCAAATTATCTCAGATTGAGTGTGTAACTCAAGGAAAATACCATTACTTTAGTATAAATAGAATCAACAGAGATGTGTCCTGACATCCACGAATCAATAAAATTTGTAAAGATGGATAAATTAATTGGTGGCTAAAAATAAACTATTAATTGAATGTTGAAAAAGAAAAAAAAATGGATTAACTGACGCATATTATTAGTATAAAAAATCCTCAAATAGAAGCCGTGCATATGATCACCTCAATTTATTTGTGGTTATTTACTCATTCCCGTTGAAAAGTATGGGAGGATTTAAGTTATCAATAGCAGAAATTTATATCTTTAGATAAATAATCATGAATGGATTTCTATCCTTGACCTAGCATCTCAACAGCAAACACAGCAACAACCCCATTCCATGGCTAGTTGTTAAGTGGGGGTAGCCAAAAAGAATCAAATCAAACTAAAAATCTCTCTAAGCAGCTTGACATTTTTGCCAGTAGTTTGATATTCAGAAATTAATATTAGCCATTTAGTCAGCAGAAACAAGGGCAGGATCGGATATCTAATTCTAAAACTTCATGGAAACACAAAGATAAAAAAATTCGAACAAATGTCACACAAGTCCATTCATATCACAGAAAATACAAATCAACAAAGGATTTTTGCGACATTTAGCTAGTCTAGTGAGCAGTAACCTTCTTAGGAAAATTGCGACATTTAAAGACCAATAGTTAACAGCTAACAAGCATGAAGAAAACAAGAGAAAGCAAGAGCTTATAAAAATATAAAAGAAAGAAAAAAAAAAAGGCACGTACATCATCGTAATACTCCTTAGGCATGCCTTCTAACAGTGTTTCTTCTTTGTTCGTGCTGCTGCTCCTCCTCAAAACTGCCCATTTATAAAATAAAACCCACAAAATTACCCAAGAAAAGAAGCAATAACTTAAAACTTCAAGAAAAGAAAAGGCAGGACGAACCTACGACAGATGGGTAATTAGTCTTAAAATGAGAGAGACAAACAGTTGCGGGAAAGGCTGACGCTGATAAAGGAGGTGAAAGTGTTAAGGGGAAAAGTTTTGCCTCCATTTTTGTCAATGTTGAGAGCACGTAGAGGGAAAGAGAGGACTACACAGCAGTGCCGCGGTATTTACACGGAAATTTGGGAAATTTTTCCCAAAAATAATTTAGAGTTCATGATCTTTTTTTCATTTTTTAATAACGATGATCATAATTTTTAATTTTTCTACATTCTACTCAATTTAAATACCTGTTTTCACATTTTTTGTTTAAGAAAGCATGAAGTTAGCATAAAAATGAATAGTTTTAAGAGATTTTTATATTTTATTGGATATTTATAAGCAAAAATTTTTATTTTTTTATATTGAAAATGCGTGTCTACAAGTGTCAAATACTATATCAAGTTGTCAAATTTCACTTTCGATATTCAATAAATAATTTTAGAGTGTTGAATGCTAAATATCTGATCTCTAATAAGCAACTCAAAAGTAGTAATTATCGAAGATTCAACAATAGACAACTAACTCAAAAGCCATCGATTTTTTAATATTGAATATTCGACAACCAATATTTTTAAGTTTCTTGTCGGATGTCTAAAACTATTAATTATATATTGAGCATGACATTAGACGTGTTGTATCGATGTTCATCATCTTCAACCTCTATAAAAAAAAAAAAAAAACACCCTTCATTCTGACATTAAAAAAAATCATGAGATNGCATGACATTAGACGTGTTGTATCGATGTTCATCATCTTCAACCTCTATAAAAAAAAAAAAAAACACCCTTCATTCTGACATTAAAAAAAATCATGAGATAAATACTTAGATACTTTTATAGTATAGCCTAAGTAACAAATTCACCCATGTTATTCATAAAATAATATAAAAATCCCTATTTTGATAATGGATCAAGTTATTGGGACTTAATTTTAGACACCTAACTGCTTAACCTTCATCTATGTTTAATGTAACGATTCAAAAGGAATTTGAAATATATAACACTATAATCACTCACACTCAATTACCTCTAATATTCAATTCTCTTTCTACCTAAATGGAATCAAAACAATTTCTTCTCTTCTTCACCTCCATCTGCTATGCCTTTTGCCTATTAAAAATTTTTCTCTCTTTCATTAACTGTCGAAATAGTATTTACAGACCGTGATAAATAAATTTTAATAAATAAATTTACAAAAGAAAGGGCTAAAGACTAGAAGTAATCAAAGCAAAAAACTGGCAAAGTTCAAGGTAGAGAGTTTTTTTTGGTAAAAACGTGCACAGTAAAAGCATCTGTACACCACGGGACCTGAAACAAAGAAAAAATTTTCAGAAAAAAAGGATGTGCTGTCGTTTCAGGTCTCTTGTTGTTTGCTTTTATATTTGTGATTTGTCCAATATTTTGTTTTTTGTTTTCTGAAAATGTTTTCTTATTAAAATTTATTTATCTAGATTAGTAAATAATATTTTGACGGTTGACGAAATAGATAAAAATTTCAAATAGATAGAAGGTATAAAAAATGGAGGTGAAGAAGAAGAATAAGTTATTTTGATTTTATTTAGGTAGAAAGAGAATTGAATGTTGGGAGTAATTAAGTGTAAGTAATTATAGGATTATATTTTTTAACTTCATTCTTAACCGTTAGATTAAATGTAGATGAATGGTAGACAGTTGTTGTCTAAAATTAAGTCCCAATAATTTGCCCCTTTGATATTTTAAGTAACATACAAATCATAATTTTTTCAATTCAAGACCCCTATGTTTACTAACTATGGAGGTATCTATATTACTTTATGAATAATAGGGGTAAGTTTATTACTTAGGCTATACTATGAGGATGTCTATATATTTATCCAAAAAATCATCAATAAATAAATCTCTTGATTCAAAAAACTTTAATGAAGTTATAATTATTAATTATTTAACTTATTCTCTCAAAACCTTGACTTTCTCTCCATATAATTTTTTCTATAGTTTCAACCTTATTCAAAGTAAAGTTTATTTATTTGAATTATTATTTGTAATATTAAACAAATACAAAATTAAATTATTGTTTTTTAAAACCTTTAGACATATTTAAAAATTATTTTTTTTATAAACAAAATGATATAAAATCTAAATTTTTGGATATAATATCATGTACCAAATACCACCTTAATTTGAGTCAAGAGTTGTACATTCGCTGGATATTTTAGTATTGGGCTAAACGGTAAATAACAGATTTTGGTTTTTAAACATTAATGAATTCCTCCCACTTTTAGGTTAATTTAGGGAAATTTATAAAATCACCCATTAAAGAAAAATCTTAAAATAGTTTCGTTTCAAGAATTTCCAAGCTATAGCCCTCAAGCAATCGAGCTAAACTGTCGGAGGCATGAGTTAAGCCACGAAGCTGTCGAGCGGTCGTGTTAAAGGTTGTGTAAAAATTATTGAAGAATGGACTGTTTTTGGAAAAACACTTAAAAATAGTTATTTAGAGAGTACGTAATTTCTTCATCCAAATAAAAGATAACAGCCAAACGCGTAAAATATGATCTGACAATCAAAAATTTAGATATTATCATCCATATGTATAATACGATGAATATTTTTTTAACTCTTAACATTAGACAATTCAAATGCTATGATCATTATGTATAATCCAACAAGTGTTTTCTTTTAACTCTTAACTTTTAATGTATCCAAAAAGACCTATTGGTTATCCAACTTTAGAAGTCAATACTGAAAAAACAAATGTCCATCGATCTATCGAATATGACCACGGCACCTAAATTTTAAAAGAAGATAGTCATTTTTCAGCACTCCCCTAATTTGCAATTTTTTTTTAATTTCCCCATCATTTTCTATGGAGAAGTCCGTCCCAAGTTACATGTCATCGATTGTGAGCAATCTGTTATCTACCAATTTCAGATTATGAAGATGAGACACCCACTCATTTCACCTAGGCTTAAGTGTAGATCATTTGGCATATAAAATGTCAAACAAAGGCACCATTCCAAGCAACAAAACTGTTTAAACTATATTAATTAACCCATAATCTAATTTCCTTAAAAATCTGTTTTCGATTTTACGACCAACTACATAAAATTCAAAGTTTTGGAACTACATTTTGTTAGTCAGCGTTCTAAGCAATGGAATTTAATTCCCAGTTTCCACAATGAGTTCAGCAGCAGCACCCATTGCACCAACCCCACCAATTCCCAGGAGTGCCACGGCCAATTCTTCCTCATTCCACTGCCTCAGACCCTTGCTCAGCCTTTTTAATACATCCACATTGACCTCCAGCATCCAAGTTGGAGTGCATGAGATCATCAAACTAACAAACCCTGATACATAAGCCCGCCAAGTGGCCCCATCACAACCAAGCGATATTTTCCCATCCAGTGCGCTTGCAAGAAATTCTAAGTGTGCCCCAAGAACCTGTGTCCGCCGCTTTGATGCTCGTGATGATGCCGAGTCCACACCCCATGCAAATGTTCCGCAAAGCACTGCAAAGTACGCAAGTGCATGACCACCAAGCATGGCAACCATGCCTCCAGATTCTCCACCTTCCTGCTCCGGTCTATGGACAGATAAAAACCAAGAAGGTAAAGTTTCTGTCATCAAACATTGCACCAAACTTAATCCACCAGACATCCAAACTAATGAAGCCCCAAGTGAAGCTGCAAGCTTCACACGCATCATTGCACCAGCAAGAGAAACTTGCCCATATCTCATCCCATATTTTGCCTTCTTCACTTTCTCTGATTTTTCTCTTGGTAATCCACCACTAGCAATATCTCTAACAGAAAGCATTAAAAGGGAGACAATTTTTTCTGTCATGGACATGACATCTCTGACAGATCGGTGCACTCGCAAATAGAGAATACCAGGGGCAACTGGGGAGATCCCACCAGAAAAGTGAGACCCAAATCCATGGCCAAGGAGGGCACCGACACCACCATTGCTGCAAAGGTGGCGGGAGGAACACAACCCAAGAGCAGATGTGAAGCAGCTCCTGAGTAGCTGAACTACGGCATCACTACTATGGTGGAAGACTGTTCGAGAAGCAGAGAACACAAGGAAATCATTCCAACGCTTTGCTTTCTGAGCCCATAGGGCGGCTATAATGGGCATACATGGCCAGGGGCAACTCATAGAAAGAGTACTTAAGGCAGGGGCAACTAGGAAGAGAAAACGTTCAGAAGCTTTATCAAGTTTATAGGTTATTGTGAGGCTAACAAGGGCAGCCAAGGGCA
Organism: Bursera palmeri; assembly: GCA_026225775.1. Lineage (NCBI taxonomy): Eukaryota > Viridiplantae > Streptophyta > Magnoliopsida > Sapindales > Burseraceae > Bursera > Bursera palmeri. Next base: position 31,017 of record JANKKB010002189.1, read on the forward strand.
AAGGAAGTGTAGCTGGAGAACTCCCTGCAAGCAAACACGATTGAGGGATATTGTTAAAACATAAGAATTTAAAAAAAGCAAAAATTCAATAAAGATATTATCATTCATCCAACTAAATTTATAGTGACAGAGTCATGTATAGAAGTTGGACCCCAAGTAATTGGATTCTTCCTGCTTCATACCAGGACAGGATCTTCTTATGTATGAGCAAACTAGATTTTAGTTTTCAGAAAAAGTTAAACAAAAATTCAAGTTAAGCTCTACGACTCCATAGTAATTTTGCCTTACAAATCAAACATAAGGAACATTGCTTTAATGGAGAATCAAACTAGGAAACTTTTTTTCGGAGAGTTAAATGGAAAAGATAAAAATCTTGGTTGCAATGGCCGTAAAGCAGCGCATATAAAGAACTTTCATTTGGTCCATATACAAGCAAAACTAAAAGAATTACTCAATCAATCTACAGAATTTGAAGTACCTACGGCAAGGCTTGGGACATCAACACCAGTGGCAGCTAGAACTTTCTTAATCTGTTGCTCAATACTAGATAAATTTGCAGCAGGGCTTGGCCAGTCAGTTCCATTCATAAAAGCAGGCTTCCATATCCCTCGAGTTACTTCAGCTGAAAAGTAGCTAACTATGCTTCCCAGAGATGCTGGAAGAAAATCAGCAAGTTCTTTGAGCCCTGAGATAAGATTAGAAAGATCTTAGAGTAATATATGACTTGTTGAGAGATCAGAATAATCTTTCAGTGACTCCCAGTTAAATTTCACTGCATCATTGATGCAAAAAGAAATATTTTATCCATATGCATATTCTGTGAAAAGAAGTGACCTCATAGGTTGCCGATAAAGATTGTTTTTACACAGATTAAAATGATATGCAAAGAAATATTCAACAGATGCACTTATATGTCAATAGTACTTATCTAGCAACTCATTCTATTTTATGAAAAGAAATCAAATGCCATATATAGTTGACCATCCTTCTCTAATGAAAAGGACAAGGGAGACAAACTCATTAGGTTATGTCAAATATGCTAAATTTCAAATCCAACATTTACACCTAAGTTCCAATGGATAGAAGTAAACATAACAAAGATTATCCTTCTAAAACTAATTTCCTTTTATAAAATAATAATAATAATAATAAATAATAAATCATTACTGTTTAAATACTATTATTAGACCTGTACGTACTGCTTCAGGATAAGGGTAAGCTTAGCATGGTATAAAAGCCAATTGGACCAAATGATCTTGAGTTCAAGACACCCCATTATAGTAATCAAATTACAATAAATCTTACTTATGCTTGTTTTATTATTGTGTTTGATCTCCTGTGCCTCGAAAATTAGACATGTTAGAAACTAGCCCTAACTGTTGTGTCCTTACCTATCAACATAAGTTTTTGGTTGAGTGGTAACTTTACACTGACGTTGAATCCAATTTTAATGTAACAAACTTGACATGTGTCCATAACCATAAACACTCAATTAAAAACAAATGCATTCAATCCATTAGAGAAGATTAGACAAACCAGTAGCCAGTTCACGAGGTGAGAGTCTTCCATGGGCACAAGCTGTCAGAGCAGCATCAAGTACAAAAGGCGTTGCTTCCAGGATATCCCATGCAGGTACTTTGAGTCTCAATGACAAATCCTCCGCTCCAGACCCAGATGAATTAGTACTTCCAGAAGTTGAAGAAGTTAAAGGCGTCCCACTTTTATTAATCTTCCGAAGCATCAAATTGAGGAGCGCATCAACAATCTGATGAACAGTTGTCCCATGTACAAGACCAGTGAGGGTGGAAGCAAGACATTCTTGATGCTGTCGATACCAGAACTTTAACTTGGGAAAGGAATCCAAATATATGGGATCTAAAGACATATTTAAAATTTGTGAATATCTCTTGCATTTGAGTCGATCCTTGGGTGACTTTCCAATAGATGCTAATTGAGAGTTCCGAACTAACAAGAGATATTCAGGACTTAGTTGGGACCTTAGAGGTGCCATCTCTCCCATTGCAAGTTCAATAGGAGGATGATCAAACCTCCACAGCCTCAGTAGAAGGCTAAATGCATTGGAGAACACTGCATGAGAAGAGATTTCTTCCCCTGTTGGAAGAGTCCAAGAGACATTTGGAATGCTTGATCCGAAAACCTCACAAATGGGCATCAGTGTGCCTGCGAGTAGTGGAACCTAGCAATAGATGTTGAATAACATCAGCTCATAGACAATATGAAGAACATTGAAATTAATTGATATGGCTTGCCTTTTGCTAGTATTTCTATTATTTTCAATTATTGTGTGCATAGAAAAAATGCAACAAGACATGTTTCATTCATTTGGATTATGTAGTAAAATGGCCTCCAGAGTCGTAAAAAGCAACAGTTCAATTTCTTTTTGGCCCTATTTCAGGGAAAATCTTTTTCTCTGCTCCATGATTACAGAGAAATTCAGCAGGAGTCCCTTCTTTTCAACGGATAAAAATTCTTGTTGTTTCGTTTATTACCCATGTACAAAGGACAAAGTTCTTTTTAATAATCAAACTCTTCTCGAATTTGCTATACTATTGCTTTAGCTATTAATGCAAATTTCTACATATTGGTCAGCAAAACACGTTTAAATACAACCTACCAAGCCATGTAAGGACAAAATCTGCACGCAATCTACAGAAGATATTCCCACGAGAAGAAGGTATAGAAATGGAGCATAATCAATCAAATGGCTTTCACTCCCAGAATAATCTGCTGGAACCGGAGGTGACAACAATCTTATAATGAAAAGAATGGTGTTTTCCTGCAAAAACAGAAAGCAATATAACTCCACTATATATGAAATAGGAAGCAGGAAAAATAAGGGGGGAAGGGGGAAGAGAACAACTTCTGAACCAGAACAGAAGATAATATAGTATTCTGCACTGGCAAGATGTAGAGATTGGTATGTAGACAAGTGGGCCTCCACCATAATACCTGAATACTCCAGCCACGCACTAGAGATGCTCCACAAAGAATCATAGCCGCTGATATCTTCTCATCATTTGAACCACTGACTGCAATCTCATATACTTTCTCGATCTCTGCTAAACTTCCATCAAATCCATGAGCTTATTTCAGTTGCCTTACCACTGGGTAAATTTACAAAAAAGAGCATCTGATATACCTGGCTTCAGGAAAAAGAAGGTTGTAACTGAAGACCAGGTCATATTCAGAAAAATAGGGATGCTACGGTTAATAAGAACTATCCTGTTCTTTACTAACCAAATTAAAATAAGAAAATGAAGAAAAATTGACACTATTACTTTTAATACACATAGACATACATGCATACATATACTTATACAATTATATGAACGTATGTAGCTAGTATGTATTGATATGCGTGAGAAAAGAGGGTCAAGAAGGTAAAAGGTTCTAATAGAAGAAGAATGATAATTTCTTCCGAATAAGAAGCCAGACTTGTTGAAACACCGCATGTCCTGAACCAGTCCACGACTAACTGAGTATGTCAGAGCCTCAAGACAACAATTAAGACACCAAAAGTTCACTCAGCACCATACTGACTCCAAAAGTGGGCAAAACACATTACTATCTGTGCAGATTCTAAATCTAAAAGAACATATCCTGATCAAATCACATTAGTGATGCCTGGCAAATTCACATCTTCCAACAATTCAACCCATAGCCTTCCAAATCCCATTAAGTTAGGCCAGCCTGTTTCTGGGGTTCTATCTCTATATCTTTCATTATGATCCTCAGAATGAAAATAATCAAGGGCACCGGCTAAAATAATTTATATGAACATTTTCAACAATATTTCACTCATTCCAGCTCTCTTTTATATAATAACATGAACCACTTAACCACAAAAAATAACAACTCTGAAGGTAATCAATAGAATGATCAGCTAGGTAGAAGTTAACAGATATTGTAATAACAGATGCAACTGGCAGCATACCTAGAAGCTGGAGTTGCAATTAAAGTGTTTATCAATGAGGGACTTAGAGGGCTCCCCTTCATCAATGAAGACCAAGCAGGCACTTGTGCAGTAACACTATGGGGTATTTGTTTGCTGCGTGCATTCACGTAACCGGGCCAGAGATATGCAGATGTGTCCAGCACATTCCTAGCTATACAGGCCTCAACAATTAGATGGAGCATGTTTCCAGCTGAAAAGATAAGAAAGCCATGCAGAGAAGAAAGGGAGACATTAAAAGTTTAAACAAGATATAATCTCTTTAAACAACAAGATTAAATCTCTCAATGACAGGGAGATTAAAAAAACTGATTCGAAAATAAGAATACAAGGAGAGCAGTAAAAAAGAAGGTGGCTGCAATAGGCAAGTTGACCAAAGTGTCTCTCTCAATAACATAGTCATACTTTCGACAAAAAAATTGGGAAATTATCCTTTAAAAAGTGGTTTTTATTCTAGAAATGCTTGTTAAACACATGCTATTGTTAAGAAAACGCTCAATCTAAATGCTAAAGCTTGTACATATTGATTTAACAATAATATTTAATCTCTAATAAACCCACTAACGTGCAAGGGCCTCACATATACTTAAACGTGGACCGGGCCTCACAAGCCTCTTTTTCAATCTTACATTCAAGTGAACCAAATATATATATATATTTTTTAAAGTTAATACAGCAAAAGGATTTAAACCAGTGAACACATGGTCAATATGGCTTTGATACTAAGTTAAGGAACCACGTGACCAAACAGTCACACGTACGAATCCTCTCACAAGGTTAAAAGAAAAAGTTATATAGGCTTACTTGCATGTATGACCTAAAAAGAGGCTTGTGAGGCCTAGTCTACGTAAGATTACTTGCACATGCAGAGATGTGTTAAGGTTAAATGCTAATGTTAAGCTTACATCCACAAGCTTAAGGTTTTAGATTAAGTGGTTTCTTAACAGCAATGATGGACCCAGGCAAACCTTATTAGTTCCCTAGACAAGAAAATTTGTAAATAAATTTACACAAGAAGAAGAAAAATATTACTTACGACAGTTGATCGGCAAGTCATTCATGCTCATACTTTCATAATAACCATTACCAACTGTTAGACCTGAAATGAACATAATTGCTTTGGCAGCAGCCTGATCGGCTATTGAACGAATAGATTGAGGTGGAGTCAACAAGCTCTCATAATCACCCAAGATCTGTAGGCTCGAAACTAAATCCTTCTGCCGCTTTCCTGGAACCTGATTCTCTTTTCTGTGTTCAATTTCATTCAGTTCAGTCTCATCCTCCTCAATGATATCAACCACTGCAAGAGTTGTGATAGACAACAACATGGACAAGCAGGTGTCAAGGCGAGGTACAGGACCTTCACTGGCTTCCCACTCCTAAGAGACAAACCCCCACCCAAAAAATAAAAATAAATAAATAAAAGGTTAGAATGCATATCAACATATTTCCTCAAACAAAATCATGAAAAAATCTATCTGCACCTTGACAATGATGCCTCCTAAGATCAAATTGCATGGGATTGTGTATCAACATGGCCAGGATATAAATGGTCAGACAAATTCTAACAACCCCTGAACAGACCTAATTTATTCACAGTTCACTTTTTCATTTCTCAACATTCTCTCTTCCTGTTCTTGGTCTATGTATAAAGGTACTCCAGACAATAGATGGTGTGATCAATGGCCATATTCCAAAATCTACCAAAACTAAATCATTGTTTTACAAGAATATTAGTAGAGTAACAAAATCAAGTTGTAACTAATTCCTACCCTTTGAACAAGTCGTAGAGCTGCAATCCATAGACCTAAAAATGTATCATGCCATGAGGTTCCATTAACTGCCTGCAGAGCCTTTACTATACCTGCAACATTGATTCTGTTTAATAATACTGCTAACAGAAAGCAGAGGTCCATCCACTTTCATGCAATGAAATTAAGCATATAAAATACAACTGAACTTTACCAATTAGAATTTCAATGGCACTATTAGCTGCAACTTGAGTTCCATCCATAGCATCTTCCAGAAACAAATCAATTGGAAGCCACAGTGCAGACTGACTAGTCCCATTATATTGACAAGCAGAAGATGTCAAAGAACCAGAAGCAATGACTGCATGAAACTCATGTGGAATTGTTTTACTTTCGCTAGAAAAAACTTTATGTGTATCAGATGTCAACCTCAGAAGAGCTTCAGGAGTGATATGTTTTGAATTTCTTAGTGCAGCTGACTTCACCGCAAGCAATCTTAGCTGCTGAACAAAACCTCCCCAATGCCATTGCCTTAGAAATAAAAACAGTTTATGTGTATTACCTCTCAAAATTAATCTTAAATTTTAAATGGGATCAACTCTAAAATTTAGCAAGATACAAGGGTTAAGGATTAATTGAGTCTAAAGAAAAGGTAGGCCCTCTCACTAAAAGGGAAGGAGTAATATTGTATGAACGAGAAAAAAAATAGCTGACATGAGTTCTTACATGTTTCTACGTGCCAAGTAAAGAATCCTTGAAGTGACTTTGTTTCTCAGAAAGTCCCCAATTATCTCAATGGCCATTGTAGTATTTGCTTTGCAAAGTCCGTCATGGTGCTCAGTTCTCTTCTCATTAAAACTAGCAAGACCTTCCATTTCTATGTCTTGTGGCCTCGTTGGCCATCTAATATTCATTTCTGAAGCAAGTTCCAACAAGCCCTCATCATCCAACGATGCATCAAGTAACTGCCACACAACTGAAAAGACAAACTCAACCAGAATGCCTGATTCACACACTCTAAGGTCAAATATCTGGGAAAGATGCAGAACGTCATCTACAGATTTCATGATCCTGTACTTTCACAATAAGGTTGTATTAGTGCAGCAATGGAGAGGAGAATATCCAACAAATCAAACATGAAATAGAACCATTACATACCAGCTTAATATGGTCTATTAATTATATTGCACCAAAAACATTACCTATTTTGCTCTTGGTTATATTAACACTTGACTCAAAAGCTTGAGCTATTATATAACAACCTAAAATTCTTATGAGCTTCTCCACATGTGAAATGGACAAACCAAACTGAACCAAACCCGAATAGAGAAGGAGGAAACAACAGGAACACAAATTCAGATACGTACCCATAAAGGCTTGAACTTAAGATCTTTACTTTAATAGCATGTTAAGTAAACATTTAACCAAAAAACTTAAGCTATTAGGTAAGAGCCCAACATTCTAAAAGAACTCCTTGGTCATATTTTTCATACCCAAAAATCTCCCAACCTTTCTTACAAGTTCACCAAAGTCGTAATTGGAGAATATTATTGGGTCCTACAAACTTTTTAGTTTGGAAACTTGTGGGATATGATATCCTAAGTTGGTGGCCCCAAGGAAGTATGAACCCCTAACCTCTTGGTTGAACCAAAGGTTTAAAAACTACTAAATGCAAACATTTTAAAGTTAGTTTTATATGGTTTTCTTAGTATAGAATGATACCTGATATGTTACCTTCAAAAACAAAACAAAAAATATAAAATTCAAACTGACATTCTTGGACAATTAAATTATTTTTACAATTGTATCAAGCGTTTGTAATCATAGGAAACACTATATCCCAGGGGCATTGTTAAGGATCAACAATGCAAAAAGTCTGCAGCTTCACAATTATCCCCCTTTCTCAGACACCCCTATTCCCACCCAGCACTGACAGGATGCAATAAATCAATTAAAGAAGCTTTCTTGTCTAACTTTCCAGCCTAGGTCACGTTACATTGGCTCTGGGCGGCAACTTAAATAAAACTCACGGACCAAAAAAAAAAAAAACCTATCAATGAATACGTTGTCTTGACATAAGATAATATGGATTTGAACCTTACTTTAGATAATTTGGCTCACTAATCAGTGATGCAAATGAAAAGGCATGCTGTTTGAGGAGTTCCAAGTAAAGCCTGTATGCTGCAGGGTGGAACTGTCGATTTGGAATGACCCTGTAATACACAAACAAGCTAAGAACATCAATTTGACCAGAAAATTAATGTATTAAGATAAAGATACGATGATGTCAACTAAGAAATACAGAATAGATAGGAAAACCCGGTTCCAAATCTTAGATATATCAGATTGTAGAAGCACGGAAACTTCCATTAAAAATTACTTTGATGAACTCAAAACTTCCTTTAAAAACCAAAACTGGCATACATATTTAAAAAAAAAAAAAGCATAGATTTAGTAATTTACCCAATTGAATACCATAAAAAGTCCCACAAGTTTTAATTACAAAACACTAAACAATGACTTACTAAAGCACCTAATTTCTTTTTTTCTTTTTTTTTTTCACAGGTATATCTTGCATACGCAGGCAATCAAAAGAACCGGAAACAATCAAAATGCGTCCTCTTGAGGACGTGGGCACATGTTAGATTATGGAAATGGTCTTCAAAGAATTCAAAACAAATACAATTTTAAATTTATGAACAAATGACTATGAAAAACTCGGCTAGGATCCTATCAAAAACATGACAAAGGAAAGAAAACCCAAGATCAGTAATTGCCAAGAAGGCCATTGAACAGTATGCGTACAAGGACAGATATGTAAAAAAAAAAAAAAAAGGAAAACCTGGAAGAGAGGAGAGCGAGTACAAGCAAGGGAGGAATGATTCTGAGAGTTAAGGCCTTCTCGAGGAACTTCCAGGCGATGGGGACGTGATTGTTCCAGCAGATGTGGGAGACGAGGAGATGAGCGAGGTCGGTGGAAGGGAGAGAAACCCCAGCGGATTTGAGGGTAGAGGTGAGTTGAACAGCCCAAACGACAGGGTCGGTGTTCTTGGTCTGCGCCGCCTTCGTCTGCTCGAGCACGGTGTCCCATAGGGTCTGTTGACTAGGCTGCACAGGCACCGCCATGAGTGGAAGCTGTTTGTCTTTAATTTTAGTACGAGTATTATTATGCTTTTGGTAAGTTGGGAAACTTCATGGGGAAAGGAAGAGCCCAGAGACCATCAACAGTTGATTAGACTTTCAAGCCAAAACCCATTTTTTCTTCTTCTAGAGGCGGGCGTGGTCTTTTATTCTATTGATATTATTTCCATAAGTCCCACTACAACAACAACTTTGTAATTCACACCCAAATAAATAAATGAATAATCAGAAATTGACTCAAAAAAAAAAAATCCATTTAATAAATCAGCCTTGCATTATATGAGGATGAGTAATGTGATTATTCACATTAATTTACATCATATTAAACGTGTCATGTATCATAAAAATAGACAAAAGATCATCGATAAGATTAAACAGTTAATTAGAAGACTAATTATGTAAATTACTACTTAAAGTCTAAAAGTAACCGATCAACATCACTTGATTGATTCTAAGCAAAAAGTGGCATTTCGAGTATTAAATTAATGGAAACGCCTAATTAACAATTCTTATTTAGTAACACATGCCGTACCTTTTCGTTTTAATTTAATTTTTGAAAACCTACGCACAAATTCAAATGATGTCACCATCCATTAGCTTCCTCACCAAATAGTATGCATAATTACATAAAATACTAATATCATTATGTATTAATTCACAATTTCTTTACACGAGTCATTCCCAGTGGGTTGTAAGGAAAAAACAAAAAAACCACACGGTCAATTGAAGGCTCCGCAAGGGTAATATTTACACAAAATATATAAAAAGCAGATCGGCAGCCAAGCGGCTAAGGCTGCACAGGTTGCCTTGAGTCTAGGCACCAACACCTATAGTTGGATCTTGAGATCTCATATAGTTCACTAGGGCTCATCTTCACAAGTTCCTTTGACTTGTAAGAATCGAAACCCCCTGTTTCTTTTAGTTGATGATGATGATCCTGCCAACTAAATCTCTTGTACAATCTCATTGCAGACACGGAATCTTCATATGGATCATGCACCCCTGACTGAATATCGTACCTGTCAACCAAAACCAAACCCATTTGACTAATTTAAATCATTTTCGTGCACTTGATGTAGATTCAATGGTGATTCCCAGAAACCTGAAACTAATTGAACACCAAAGTTTTTGACATTATCAAGTTCTAGAAATTTTATTCAGTGATATTTGCAAAAAAATAACGCCCTTCAATAATGCAGTCTACATGACCATCTTGTTTGAGAGCAGAATGCGAGAGACAGAGATTGTTTTCATTCCTTATTACAAAACTTTTCTGACTTTCTTGATCACAAGTTGCTTCTGATAATTTCTAAGTGGATTTTAAGATAGAAAAGCTCACTTTGGCATGTGAAAAAGATGTCCACAACTGCTATATGGTCCAAACTGTAGTATAACGCATGGGGGAAATGGAAAGATCTTCTATCCATTCACACACTACAATAGTGATACTTAAGGGAAAAGAAAAAACTTAAGGGAAAAGAAAAAACTGAGGAAAAAAAGCATAATAGAGAATCAGCATACATAATAAAACCAAAATGAAGGTAACTTGCCCTAGATATGTTCTGGTGAGGTACTTGAGCGAGTGGCTAACCAGATTTGTCTTCATTAATGGGCGGTATTTTGCAGTATCCCTGGACAAATTATAAAATATCATAAGTCCCCAAAAAGGCTCTCAACTCAAGGCCAGAAGAGAGCTGTATATAAGATGACTATTAACAATAAAAATCTTCAATCCCAGTTCACAAATCAAAATCTTGTTCATATTATCCATATCTAGAACTTCAGAATAAAATACATGAAGTTTAAATGAAACTCAACAAATTATTTACTTCAGAGATCCTTACTCTCCCAGTTAAACTTTCAACTCTTGTTATTAGATATTTTCTTGAAATGTTAACAATAATCTAGGCTAATGCTACTTGGTTCAGATGTCTAAGCTGGAGAGTCTTGACTGTAAGTCAATGAAAAATATTGGTAGAGGAAGTAATAACAAAGGCATAAGAAATTGTTTTACAGGAGTGTGAAGTAGAAGAGAGATGCAACTGGATACAAATATGGATGTCTCATGATAAGGATAAGAGAGAAGTCATTTCATAGTTTTTTTTAGAGCATAATGCATTTCAATGCAACATCTTTTGCTTACAAAAATAAAATGGTAAAAACTGAATTACTTAACAGAGTTTACAATGAACACCAAAATAATGTCTATTTTTAAATCTTCCAGATGATTCTGTCCATAAGAAAAAGAATTTTGTCAGACAATATCGAGGAAAAAAATAGACACAATTAAGTGCATTTAAAACATGAAGTAATAATTTTATTAGCAAGGGACGTCCAAGTTCAAATGGCATGTAGAATCAGGTTTGACACAGTACACAGATTGGGAAGATTTTATGAAATGATTACCTAGAAGTGAACTGAGCTAAATCATATCATGTGGATGAGATTCCAGCCACATGACAACATGATACAAGGTTCCATCTAACCATCATTTTGATCAAGCTTATTCAAAGAGAAAAGCAATAATAGTTTACATTTATTACGGAAACCAGGACCCTTAAAAGTGATTACTATACCTCAGCAGCTGCTTAGGGTAATTCATTCTTAAGCTATCCAAATCATGCTCTAGGTCATGACCCACGAGAAGTCTATGCTTACCACCACCATCCAAACTTAGACTCCCAACAGACTCTCCATTGTACAAAATTTCCAAAATTTTGTCCCGCACTTCATTTAGTGGTATGGCATCTTTAAGATGTTCCTCAGTTAACCCAGTTATTTCATATCTGAAAAAGTTTTATAAAGATATGTCAAAGATCAAAAGGCTTATTCGCAATGATTATTTTGGAGTAATAAAAGACAATAATAAACATGGAAATACCTATAATCGCTAATAGGAATTTGAGGTTTAACATATGTTTGGAAAATCAAATTCTCATCTTCATCAACAAGGAAGACCCTAGCACATAGGTTAACTGATCCATCAAGTCCACCACCAACCATTTCACAGTCCATAGCTACTGCTTTAGGACGTCGAACAGTGTGATTTATATTACCTAAGCCTGAAATTTCTTTTTGAGATTCTACATAAGGCATTGCTTTTCCCTGCAACAATCAACAAAATTTTACAAATGAATATCTAAAAACTATAAGACTTTCCAGGATTGATCACTACAAATTTTAAAAGCACAATGATGACAAGATTCTCGGCTCATATGGGACATGTAAACAATGCACCAATCAACTTACAAAGGGGGAAGGCGGAGAAAGGCAACACTCTTGTTTATGTTTGCTAAGAGAATCAAAATCATCAAAAATTTTCAAACAAAGAATACACCCTTGGTTGGAGAAAATCCTTGAACAATTTGCCTTCGCCAATGAACCTATGTAAAAAAAGAAACCAAAATAAGCAATTTATCAATAGATTAAGCAGAAACCACATGCAAATATATTCTACCCATAAGATGTTCACGCAGAGATTCATAAGATTTGCAGTGCTTTAGACAAACAGCACATTTTGGTTGATGAACTGAGTGGAATGAGATCTTCATGTGCTCAACAAGATGCTCCTTTCTCTTAAATTGTTTAAAGCACGCAGGGCATTTGTGCCTGTAAAAAAATCACTGGATTCAAAATAAAAATTTAAAAAAATCATTTTCATTGAAAGTCAATCCATTCATACTTTATCAACAAACTAGCAACCATAAACAAGAATTAGGGCACCAAGTTTACATCTTCGACCGCCATTGGAAAAAAAAAAAAAAAGGAACCTTAAATAATCTGAGAATTAGCTAGGAATAATAACAAATATCAAAGCAAATTAAATAGCTTTATAGGCGTAATACTATCTAAATTTTTCTCTCCATATCATGCATTGATGTATTCAGCTATCACTTAATTTTCCAGAGAAATGCTCAAAAATATGCAGCAACGGAATCCAAAGTAAAAAGAAAAGAAACAGATAGAGAGTAGAACCTTGTGGTAGTAAGGGTCTTGGGAGGATCTGATTCCTTCTCCATCTCAACTCTCAATCGCCTTCAAAATGGAGGGAAATTTTTCCATATACTAATACGACTATACTAGGGTTTTGTAATTCATATTTCTTCTTAAACCCTTCTCTTACTCTTCACTCCTTCGTATTTGGCAGCGATCCATCCAGTGACCGTATTTTAAATACCAACAAGATTCTTCCATGTCGGCGTAATAATAAACAATCATTTTTCTTATTATCATGAATTAAATTAGACTCTACGGAAATTTTGCACTACTTTATTAAATAATTTTTTTATTTTTTTATTTTTAATGAAATGAAAAATGGTAAAGTTTTAGAGGCCTTTTGGACAATAGGATGTATTTCGTTTTGAATGATTTTTCTAATCTACTTTATATGTCTCATTCAAACTACGTTCTATCTTATCTTATGTTACTTTACTTAAAGTTCATGTGCTCTCTCGTATTCTTTGAAATTGATTTAGATCATTAATAATTTTATAAAAAAATAATTTTAAGTTAGATAACAAAAATTTTAATAAGATTTATGAAAAAATTATGTTTAAAATAAGTTGTTATAATATTAGGTTTGAAAACTCGTTTTACAACATTAGACCTATTAGCTCATAATAAACAAATGACCTAATAGTTTGCCCCCTTATTGTCCTTACTAAGCCAACGGTTTGTCGTCTTCTCTGACAAAAGCTTAATTTCTCTTTACAATTTTGTCGCGTTCAATCACTCAAATCAATTTATTCAATTTCATATTACATTACAAATAAACATTAAATAATAATTTTATTTAAACACAATATTCAAGTAAATCTATTCATAACCAAATTCTAAAACTCATTCAAATCAAAATTTAAACGACATTTTTTAACATCAACACCATTCATCCGTTCGTTCATAACTTGATAACAAATAATTTTTGTTATAGAAGATTTATAACCCATTACAAATAACAATAATTAAATTGATTCTTTCATTCAAACATCCATGTACAAAGATAACAAGAGTCGTTAGGATTGAATGAAGGAATTAGATAGGGTAAAAGTTTTTGGTTTATAAAGATAAAAGTTGATTATAAAATTATAAAAAGTTAAGAGTCTTTTTATTTTTATTTTTTGGTAGAGCCTGAAATTTGAATATTTTTTATAATTTCTACTCTCTTAATTACCAGTCAACGTGTCACCTCTTTATTAGCCAGGAGTCAAATATTGATTTAAATAAAACGACGTGTCACTTTGGAAGGTTTGGCTCCAGTAATAGTTCCCCTTTAATCTGGAACTCTCCGTTGAAGCTCTAACTGAGTCTCATGTCAGGCCCTGAATGCTGTCAGAACCCACCAGCCTTGAGCTCAAGCTCTGGAGCAGGATCGGTGGTTGAGCTCGGAGGCCTTAAGACTTATATTTCCGGCCCTTCTGATTCCAAGCGCGCAATTCTCCTTATTTCCGATGTTTTTGGTACTTAATAACACGCTTCATTTCTTACTAGATGCTCTCGCCTCTTGTTCTTCTACTGGTGGATTATACTTTTTTATGAACTGTGTATCGTTTAATTATTGTCCTTAGGTTTTAGCTTATGATTTATTATCATCTTATAGGGATCGACAATGTCATTATTTGGTTCTAATATCATGTATGCTTTGAGTTTGACAAATGTCCTTTTTATAATTGGAGGCTTTTGGTTTTCTAGCTTGCTTTTATTTTAGGATAGTGATTGGCATGTATATTTTATTCTGATTGATGAACGATGGATGACGGATCTATGTTTTGACAAATAGTTGTATATAAACTGACAATTTTTTTTTTCCTTTTTTCTTCTGGCTTTCTTTTTTCTGTTGCTATGGTTCTTTTACAGGATATGAAGCGCCAAATTTGAGGTATGCTTCCTTCTCATTTATGCACATGGAATTGTATTTTTAGTTCTAATAGATTATGGCATGTTTTTCCATTTCTCATTTGTGATGTTTCTGGTGTTCGAGAATTTATAAAATAGGCAACATAATATTTGGCATCTTCTAGCAGTAACCTTGACTTTGAGTCCATGGAAAGTTCTACTTGTCAATTTTATTTTATCATGTAGTGGAAACAAAAAATGGTCATATAATAGAGCAAATGGCATCTGTAATCAAAGCTTATGTTTTAGAATTTGAGACTATTTTCTTCATTTCTCATCTTTGACTTATTTAAAATTCGTATTTATTTTGTGAAAAAAGGGGTGGAACGTTTGTCTTGATCCATGAATTATCAGGATAGAGAGTTATATTCAAAAGTTTTGTGGTCTATACGGGCATCATCCAATTTCATCTTTGATGTACATTCTGGTGTTGTCTGTGAAATCTCAATGTTTTTGAAATCTTTATTTATCTCAATGTTTTTGAAATCTTTATTTCCAGAGTAAAAAAAAAAATCTTCAGTTCTTGATATCAGCTTTCTGTTATTTGTAATTTTGTATAATGAAAATGTAAAAATACAAGAAAGAAAAAATAATCCTCTCAGTTTTTTGTTGTGTATAGATCCTAAATGCAAATAGTTGAATAAACAAGACTTACATTGGTATCTTTGTACACTTTAAAGGAAGCTTGCGGACAAAGTTGGAGCAGCTGGATTCTTTGTGGCAGTTCCTGACTTCTTTTATGGTGATCCATACGTACCAGATAATGCTGAGAAGCCAATTCCAGTCTGGATGAAGTTGCACGGAGCAGTTTGTTTCTGATTTTATGCAAATGAAATTGAAAATATACTTGTAGATTTAATTAGTTTATATCATGAATTTGACTCTCACGATTCAAATAATTATTTACTGCTGTTATTAGGATAAAGGATTTGAAGATGCAAAACCAGTTATTGCAGCTTTAAGGAGCAAAGGCATAACTGCAATTGGAGCAGCCGGATTTTGCTGGGGCGGTGAGGTTTCTATATTCTTTCATTATGTTATCTACCACATTTTGTTTGTCTGCCAAAATTATGATTTCTTTATTTTTTTTTTCAGCCAAGGTGGTTGTGGAGCTAGCCAAGGCTGCTTGCATTCAAGCTGCGGTGCTTTTACATCCTTCCCTTGTCACGATAGATGATATAAAGGGTAAGAATCTTCAGTGCACTGACTTGTCACTCTGACATTTAGTGTCACTAAGATAAAAGAATAATATGCTGAAATTTGTTACATATGAAACAGTCTGCAATTCCAATACTCCAAAGTTTAGCATTTATCTCATAGATAACCCTCTGCTTATCTGACCATGTTCCCACGTTTGCACCTGATGGAACAGCCACCTGGTGCATCAGCGAGCACCAATTTGACTTGTGGTGGTGATTTGGTGGCAGTGGGTGGCAAAGTTGCTTTGTACCAAGCAATTTAAATATGATTAATGCTGTTTCCTTCTTAATCTATAAACGAGTATTGCATTTGCGTGTGTTATTTAGATTTTATAGATAATTATCAGCAATTCTTTTCCAGAGATCAAGGCACCAATAGCTGTTTTGGGAGCTGAAGTTGATAAGATCTCTCCACCTGAACTCCTCAAACAGTTTGATGAAATCTTATCCACCAAACCTGAGGTAAAAAATTCCGGAACTTGCAACATTGTTTTGCTTACAACACTACTAAAATCTGTAAAAAAAATTTACTGTAGAGAGAAACCATTTAATCTGTACTTGCCATCTTCAGTGTCTAATGACATTTTAAAATTCTTGTGATATGAGCATCAAATTTGTTGATTATGTAATTTACTATAGCACCATAGTTTTCCTAAGAGTTGCATAATGTGGCCTCTTGATGGTACGATTCAACAGGTTAACGGCTATGTCAAGATATTCCCTGGTGTTGCGCATGGATGGACTGTTAGATACAATGTTGAAGACGAAAAAGCAGTGAAGTGTGCTGAAGAAGCCCATCAAAATATGCTTGACTGGTTTATTCGGTATGTCAAGTGAAAATTAATCTTGTTTGACTCTGCTCTTTTGCTACTATTGTAATAAGTAAATCAGTGTGTTGAATCCAGAAGGAAACAGTCGGAATTTTAATTTTCTAATTGGTTGATGATACGTGTGGTGTCGGTACTGAACGTATTAGAAGGTGTGTATGATACCCTAAGCATGCTTTGCTTGGTGATTGAATTTTCGAATATCCTTTGTCATTTCTGCATTGCTGGTGCATTTACCTCAATTAGTCGATTAAAAGAATAGATACAGTTGATCTAAAAGTTTTCGGCAATTTCCTTATATGAAGGAGATAATCGCCTCACCACTACACTTGCCAAGAGGTTCAAAATAAAGAAAGCACGTGGATACTTTAGCTATAAAGGGAAACTCCGACATCAACTAGAATTGGAATAGGCAAACTAGTTTTTGCGATGAATAAAAGAAATCTCCCAATATTGTAACACTGTGTAATCTAATTGCCTTATTCGAATGATTTTTATTTCAGTCTTCAATAGACGATTTACGATCTTCAATCCAAAAAAAAAAAAAAAAACCAATACCAATCAAGCTCACATGATAGCGCAACTCCCAACATTCTCATCACTGAATGCGTGATTGAAGTCGTTGCCAACCTTGGTTTCCCGCTGCTCGTAAGTACTAAACGGATATGGCAATGGTGACCCCGTGTTCGTAACATAAGGTGGAGCTTGCCTGTTATAAATCATTGGAGGATTGTTTGGATGCACATAGCGTGGCCTCTCAAATGCCGGTATTGGCCCTTCATGCATTCCTCTCATGTCATGATGTGTAAAATTCCAATAAATGCTGTTACGCCCCTGTTGTTCACGGTCAGAACCAGCCTCATTACAGTCGTAATTGTCATCATCCTCACCACACTCTTGATCATTATCATCAGAATCAGAGGCTTCAGAAGGAGTGGAAGACTGGTGATCTTTGGAGGGAGTTTGAGTTTCGGCTTGGCCAATCTGCAGGGGTAAGTGATCTAGTTCCTGTTTGGGCTGCATGGGATCATTTTCATCTGCCAAAATCTCTGCCACTTTGCCAATTTGTTTTATTGTCTTTTTGAGCACGAGGGGATCTACTGAGCCAGAAACTGTTACCAGTCCTTTTTCTGTATCTATGTTGATACCACAAACTCCTAGATCACAAATCAGAGAACAAGTTAATACAAGAAAAGCAAGAAGTTGAGAAAACAATAATAATAGACTAGGCCTCAAGATGAAAAAAAATACCTCTGATTTTGCTCAGCTTCCTATTCAGTTTCTTGGGGCATGCTGTACAACACTGGAGATTTACTTTCAAAGCACAAATCTGTATATGCATATTTAAAAGCAGAGAAGAAATGGCAAGTCATAGGGTGGAAAACAAAAGCACAAGAAAGAGACACACAATATGTGATTGAAATTTTCGTCTACCTGAGAATTTTCTGTCATCTGAACTCGGAGAGGCTTTGATAAAAGGTCAAAATGGCTGATAAGGTGAACTGAAAATTACACACTCTGGAAGGTAAAGAGAGAATAATGTCTCGAGTCTTGAAGTAGAGATGTTATGTTAAATAGACATAGCCTTCATAATAAATGGAAATTATAATGATCAAATAGGGAAGAATTTAAATTTCCTTGGATAATGTACGCCAGGATATCTTTTAAAGATTAAGATTTGATAGTTGATTCTTCCCCTTCCACTTAGTGGAAGGAAGAGTCTTAAGTTGCGCCTGTGATGCATGCGGAAATTGGTTAATCATTGATATTTATACCATATTTAAACGAGGGAGAAAGAAAGTGAGACGGAATGATACACGCTCAGAAAAGAGAATCTGCGAGAATTTTGAGGAACTGTGTCTCAGAATATTTGATGAGAATACCGTAGACCCTCACTACCGTGAAAATACGCCAAGTCTGAGACTCTGCTCACGTTCTGAGTCCTCCAACTCAAATTCATGCATGCTAACTGCGCTCCTGCTTCGGAGCTTGTCACCCTCCTCTTCGGCTCTTTGCTGATTGCTTTTCATAAACTGCCCGCTCTTGCTGTTAGTAACTTGGTATCAACCATGTGATGAAAAACAACGTAACTACATGATCTAATATTTGGTAAAATTATGAGAAAATTTACCTGGATGACTATTCTATTTGTATTTACAGATAATCCTAATTGTTTTTCCTGATAATGCCAATGCCGACGACGTGCATTTGAGCATTATAGAACAATCACTTCATTGTGCTGAAAAATTAATTGACTGTTAAGATAAGAAAACGGCTTTATATCACAAGTTTTGTCATGGTTAGCGACCAAAACTATACTTCTTCCTCAGAAAGTGTAAGCACCTGATCTCAAACAAATGCTTCATCCCTGAAGACCTGCGACCTCTACATTTTTAAAGCATTTGCAATGTCGGTAAGGCTGTTGAAAATGCGCACCCAAGAAAAACAGGACACCTAATCAGCGTTTATTGTGGAAATAGAACCGCGTTAGATGAGGGCAAATAGTTCCTGGATGATACCGGAAAATCATAGAGAACAAAGTTGCCTCCGACTCCGAACATAGGAATCAAGTAAAGTTAGTTCACCTGGAAGAAATGAAGGACACTGACATCGTTTTAATACTTAGGTTACAGCATGATAACTATCTGTTGCCGCTGCGTCTAAATTGCCAAATTTACTTGAGAAATACTTCCATAAACAATCCAACAACATATTTCCCAATTAATTGGAGGGGCTCTTTCTACATAGGCCTGTCGCATGGACAATATACAGCCTTTGGATTGTCAATTGAGCTTTGTTCAAATCAAAATTCCATTACATTTAGAAGTAGCTAAACTTGATGTTCACAGAGTGCATTGAAGATTTAAACAATTAATTTCAGCCACCCCGAGCTTCTCTTCTTGTGGCATCATGAAGCAGCTCAACATCAACTCCGTCTGGAGGTAGTTGAACATATCTCACCACTGATCCTCTGATGAAACAGTTCCTCACTGAAAGCTGTGATTGAGCGGTAGAACGTAAAATTTAGCAGCAAGTTATAAGAAAGGGAGGGAATCAGAAGGAATGCATAATAAGTACACGAGGAATTCACAAACACAGGTCTAGTTGGGTACAATCAACAAGCACGTCAACGAATAACAAGCACCATACCAAATCACATGCTACATCAATGGCAGGCAACTTGGCTGATATCCTAAGAACAGTATCCACAACCATTATGTTTAACCATTTTGAAATGAATGAAAACAATTAAAAAAAATTACCTAGGGGACAAAGAAAAGATTAGTACCCACATTTTGACATGATCTTTGAACTTAACTTTTTCTTTGAACAAATCTTTAATGCATCCAAGAACTATACAATTATTGGCACATCAGAATCTCCCAATGGATGATCAGCCAAACATATATACATAAGTGCAAAAAGGCAAGACCAAGCACACCAAAATATTTCACCATCGGGGGCACGAAAACTTTGTTCTATATGATTTGCAACTAAATTTTCTTCTATCATATTTTACCAAATTAAATAAATTCCACATAAACAATTGAATATCATTGCATAAGAAAATCATGATTTAAATGAAATAAAGAAATCATAATTTGATTTCTTTATTTGATTTAAATCATTGCATAATTTAAATCACAGTTGTTCCAAAAATAAATTTGAGGTGTATTTGACTCTAGAAAATTTGTCGAACCTCAACCATTTTCACCAAATATTTTATGCCCAAAACCCCAAAAAAAAAAAAAAGCCAATTCACTTCCGGAATAAATTCCGTCAAAGACGATAAACCAATCTGGGCCTTACATTCTCAGTAAGGAGACGGAGACAAAACTGTTGGGCGTGACTAGTCAATGCATTTCAAGTACAACCCCTTAACTGTTATTAAAGGAACAAGCTACCAGATTCTCTTAAACTTAAAAGATTACGTAAGTGGTAGCTAATAAACAAGATGCAGCCAAGTTGTAATAGGTATCGGGAAAACATCTCAGGAATAATGATTATAATAGGAGCAAAGACAGAACAACACTTAGGACTCAAGGGCTTTAAAAATCTTCTAGAACCCTAATAAACCAGAACACAAATTTCCAAGTCAACTTAACACTATATTACACATAACCAATGAACCCGAAACAAAAATGACTAGGAGGAAGGAAAACTAACATTTAACATACTGAACCCAAATTTTGTAGAAAAGAACTTGAGAAGCCCTAGTAAAGCCAGAAACCCTAAATTTCCAAACTGCGTTCATACAATCCAAGGACGAATGTTCGTTATAGAAGAATTTTATTAAAACAAAATAAAACCCTAAAATGTACGAAAGAAACAGAGTGTACCATGTGAGGGTATTTGTCTTGATCAACAACCCTAGTATTCTCTAGCTTGATATTAAGGTACTGATCAACAGAGTGCAGCGTCCCTCTGATTGCCAAATCATTCTTCAACTCTACAGTCACTTCTCTGCCCACCAAGTCCTTGAAATACGAAAAGAACAACTGCAACGAGACAAACCCAGGAAAGAATTCAAGACCCAGAATTTGAAAAGATACAACAGAACATTCACTAACAAAGATTTAAGGAAAAGAAAAATTACAAAATCTAAAAGAGAGGTTAATGAATGAAGCTACCATTTTGCGTCGCCCAAGCAGAAAAGTTTGAGCTTTGATTTCTGTCCCCGCAGGAGGAGGGCGAGCGCTTTTGTTTCGCTCTTCGCACTCTGTTTGGGTGACGGCAGATAAACTTCCTCGCACCAGGAGAAGATTCTCTTATACCGGTGGAAGAAAGTATTATACATCTTTATTATTTTAATAGACATATTCGCATTCCAAATTTATGCGTTTGGATAAATTAATATTTATTATTTTAATATTTACAAAATTAAGAATATTATTTTATTTTAATAAATCATATAATTTTTTTATTATTATTTTATTTTAATTTCTAATATTTTAACCATTACTTTAGATTATTTAGCATAAATTTAATTAATTTTTTATTATGTATTTTCATTTAATTATATTACGTCCTCATGTGTAGTAGATCCAGGTGTATAAATAAAAAATAATTGTTTATTATGTGTATTTCATATAAATTATTACATTGATTGATTATCACAATTAAAGGGTACAATTGTTGCAAGTGAAGGTGCTAATTAAATCCTGAAATCAGAAGTGGTAAAATCATTACTAATTGACGTTGCACTTTGTTCATATATAAACAAAAAGAATATGTACAATTGAACAAAACATAAAAGATCACATAACACGCAAAAACAATAACAAAAAGTTGAGAACGTAATTTTGTATATTAACCACTTTATATTGTGGTAGTTTTGCAAAGACAGACAAAAAGAACACTTCGAGTTATGTTATCAAGAGTAACCGATCTGCAGATTGTGAAATAAAATAGAAAATGTAAAATTGTACACAACATGCTCGCTCTTGCACATCTCTAGACTTTAAAACTTGTGGACATACACATCTTTGCAAACCTGTGGATGTTGGAATGCTAAGCAGAAGACCACAGCATTCAACATGGCATAAAAAATAAAACCTAGAATGGAAAATAAAAATAAAAGAATAGCATTAGCCAAGACATGTACGGTCAGTAATGTACGCTGGCTGCTTCCGTTTGACATTTTGACAATGGTTACAAGACTCAAATGCAACATTTTTGTAATTCAAGGAATTATACTACAAAGCCAAAAAAAAGCAGAATTACGACAAACTACCGAGGGAAATTCCACAAATAACAAAACAAACCCAACATTGGACACCAAATTAACTAGATTTACAACACTTACAAATACAGACAGGAAAATTGTTTCTAATCTAATTATCAGATTTTCTTTTTTCTTTTTATATTCTTCTTGGCTATAAAGAAAATGCATGAAAAGCTGCTTTTCCTATAGCCTTTGCTTCACCCGCCTCCCATTCACATCACTCCCGTCAAGGATAGCTTCATTTCCATGCCTGCATACAACCACAGAGTGCTCACTTACTCTAGCCACATACTCCAATAGTTCAGTCAAAACAGATGGGCAACTTTCCTTCAGGTAATCAAAACCATCAGTTTGCATCACAGCTGCATTCAGCAAACAAACAAAGAAAAAGGGAACAAGCTTTAGCTAATTAATCATATTGCTAATTTACAAAAATAAAGTGAAATAAACGAAAACCTCAATAATTATTATTACTCATTAACTTGAATATATACTTAAGAATGCAACTCCAAAGAAGCCAGAGAGTAACTATACGAGGATACACTCATAACAATTTGGGATATCTTTCACGCATAAATCGTATACCATGCAAGTAGAAACCTTTATCTTATTCCAAAATAGAGGAAGATCTTAAAGTACCCTTCCATTACAGGTTTTCAAATGGCATGGTATCAGACACATGCAGTACACACGTAGGATGACTGGCAATGAAAATGTAAAGCACTTTGAAACAAAACAAGATTTAAATATCCATGTAACACCCAAAAGAAAAAAATCACTGAACCTCCCATTTAAATGATAATTTTACTTGCTACAGTGCCCAAAAGGGTACAAAATACTAATATTCAGATGAATTGTTTAAATTAATACAGATGACCACCAATAACATTAACAAAATATAGTCATTCCCCTGCTTAGCTGAGAATGAAGATCTAAAATACTGAAAACATTCTATCTAGATCTTCTTAAATGCAGTAGGAATCTTGAGCTAATAAATCAAACTTTGTTTCTTCCAAAATGAAATTGCAATTTACTGAATGAGAAAAAAAGCTTTCAAGTAACTACCTCTTAGATTTTCAGGCATTGCAACAAACTTGAGACACACAGCCTTCAACTGAAAACAGTGATGCTGCTCCGCCAAAGCCAATGTGGTTGCCACGGTGTTAATGGCAACACCGCCACAAAGATTGGCCTCACATAGCAATCTCAGCCTGTCTAGACCATACCTATCTGCTGCTACAAGCAGATGCTGAGACATCAAAGTCGAAGCCCACTTTGAGTTCATCCCGGTAATCTCTTCCATGTCAGGTAGAGTGTCCCAGTATATGAAATGCAGTAAAGCCTGAGAGGTGCAAAGCAAGTCAGAAAAGTAATATTTTTCCAATGCAGTGCTGAGAAGGACACATTACACAAGCACAAAGGACCAAAAAAAAAAAAAAGAAGATAAAATTTATATATTTAATCATCAATATCTCTATTCAATGATGCAATCAACTAAAATTATCACATCACATAAACCACATTTGGCATTCAGATACCTCAAGTCAATGTTCAACTTCTATCTCAAATAAAGCACTAAAAAATGTTAAAAGAATTTTCATAACACTAGAATTCACCTAAGAAATCAGAGAGAGCAATCAATAAAACACAATTATAGAAGACACTATAGCTTTTCTAGAATCCCACATTCATTCCTAGCAAAATGTAACTCAAATCACTAATGAAAGGTTCAATCCATCCATCGGTTAACACAAGGCTCTCCAGACTGTGTTAAACAACAACAAATTACCAACCATCAATAGAATCCCTCATGTACTAAGCATAGTGAGAACAAAAACAAAGCCGTGGTCTGAGGCAGTAACAAAAATCAGCATAAACACCAATATGAATTATGAAAATACACCATATACCATTTACCAATTCTTAGTAATCGCCTGCCTTCGAAATAGATAGCAGACAGCCTTAGCATGCAACCACAGGAAGCATGTTATTGCATTCTTAAAATTTGGGGAGAAAATAGAACATTTAAGTATCTTGATGTCTTCAAACGTCAAAGAAGGCATATAATAGATAGAACAAGGCCTAAGCTGATTGATTTGAAAACTTATACAGCCAGTAAGGAAAAATAAGGAAATGCATAAACCTTAAAAACTGGGGCCTCCATGTCCTCAACTTTTATACACTGGGTATTCCGATCTTTCATTGGACCATAAAGTTGGGCCCTGAAAACAGGTGAACGAGCAGCAAGTACCAATTTGTGAGCAGCATATACTTCACCATCAACTTCAAAATTTACATCAGTTCTCTTTCCACTTTCTAGTAGTTGTCCAAAATGCTGACCAATATTAGAAGGTGGTACTGCTATCGAGTAGATTTTAGGCCCCTCTGTGTGCGACTTCACAACACCAACACTGCAGTGAACTGAAAGGCAATCATCTTTGAGGTAGTCTGACTGTTCCAGAAGTATTCTTTTGAAAAACCGCTTGTACCCCCTGGAGCATTCAATAATCAGAATGGCCATATCTTGCTTGAAAATTCATTACCATAATGGTATAAACCATATGTTAATAACAAAGTGGAAAACTTAGCCCGAACAATCATAACCCACAAAAGATATAAAAATACGGACACTAAGTTGTGTAGGATAAACAGATGTTTAACATGAGGGAAAAAAGAATATGCCTAATAATTTAAATTGAGTACCTAAATCCAATGTCAATAATTTACTCAAGAAGAACCAGTGATATAAGATTTTGCTTCAGGTTACCCACATACTAAAACCTCGCGTCGGTAGAAAGAAAATCAATTATCCAACTCCACATACATTGTAATAGCAGCACTACTTTTTTAAATATTTCTTTTACATTGTAATAGCAGCACTACTTTTTAAAATTTTTCTTTTTAAGGCATAAAAGTTATATTAACAATCAACATATATAAATATTTGGCTGAAAATTAAAGTTTTTGTCCCCTTATTCCTTTAAACCAAGATAATGATACCAATCTTGAAATTTATGCTCATACCCACATGTAAACTCGTACAATAGTAAGCAAAGTATCCAAAATTAAATATCACCACACCAAATCAAATATACAGATTAACAGGAACATTAGAACCCATGTTATTTCTAATTAAATTTTCTTGATGATCATCATAAACCTGACATTGTAAATGAATACGAGACGAGAAAGGAAAAAGTAATCTTACACAGTTAGCGAAGAAAGTTACAAGTTCGAGGAAATGAAATGAAGATATTCTATGCAAAATTATCCCACGATAAAATCAAAGAATACAAAAGAAATATAATCTCTTACCACATGCTACCCCGATACTTGAGCGTGTAGGGCCCGCTCTCAAGCGTCCTTCCGAAATGGCTGTGCACCTTGTGTCGCTCCTTCCCGCTCTGATCCAACAACGTGAGCTCAAACAGAGCCCTGACATCGGTTCCCTCGCTCGCTAACGCAATAAAGAGAGAAACGTAGGTCGCATTGTCCTCCACGCTCTTGCCATCTGGATAAAAGTAAATGGCCCAGGCGTAGCCACCGACCATAAAGGTATCGGAGGTTATATACTTGCCGATCCCGATGCCTTTCGAAAGAGAATATCCGGTGATTTTGAATTGGTGAGATCCGTTAACGGTCTCGGTGACGGAGGTGGACGTGGTGCTCTGAGACGTAGAAGAAGAGGATGAGGAGGAGGAGGAGGCATTGGGTCTGCTGTATTGCCGGAAAGTCTTTCCCATGAGCGGCAATTCGGAGATAATTTACTTGGGAATCAAGATTCGGGAATTGTACCAAGAAAACAAGAGTTGCAGGTGGAATTAGGGGGTTAAGGAGTGCGGAAGCGGTGAAGAATTGGAGTTTGGGTTTGAGAATTTCTCGGGAAAGAAGGAGTTTGGTTGGTGAGAAAATCTAGGGTTTCATTAGAGAAGACTTTTTCTTCTTCGAGGATGAAGGTGAACGACGAGAGAGAAGAAGAAATGATCCAAGATGATGACCTTAAGACTACGTAATAATATTATGATTAAATTAAACTCAATTTAATTATTTAATCTATGACTGTTTAAATTATTTATTGGGAATAGAAGGGTCAATCTTACTTGGTGATGTATGTAATTTTTCCACTCGCTGTCCGTTACCGACAATTGTCAAACTCTTGCACAGACAATTCACTTTTCTTGTCTTTATCATTTTAACGTGTAATTACGTTGAAACCCCTAGTGTTTTACCAATATGCCTCCAAGGTTTCATTTGCTGACATATAAACCCCGTTTACATTAGCGGTTAGAAAAAACTAGATGACGTAAGGGCATTATTGACATTACACAAAATGAAATGACAATAATATAATTTAAAATAAAATAAATTAATACAACTTTACCCTCATCCCATATTTCTCATAATTTATAAGGATTTTACTTAATATTTATTGTATTTCGACATATAGCAGCCTTTTATATTAGTTTATTATTTAAAATCCCATTATTTGTTAGTATATTGTTTTTCCCATAAGATAAAATGGGGGTAAATATGACTTTACATAGAATATCTTACACCCAGTAACAGATTCCCCTACGGGCTACTGTAATAGGGTTCTATGTGCCACTAAAAGCTAAAACCTAGGGGTGTTAAACCAGAAAAATCACCCATACTCCTAACAGTTCCTCAAGTTTTCCATAACAATTGTATCTTTTTATCTTAAACCTTTAGTTTTAAGATTAGATATATCAAACGATTGTCTAGCGTCCGATTAATTAAGATGCATGGATAGGATTAAAAGGTCGTTCGGACCCACAAACAGTAATTGACTTGTCGGAGAGTCGTTGCCTGGCGGTGAATGTGTATCACAACTTGGCCGCCCGTAGTGTGCAAAGAACTGGAAATGAAGATGCCATGAAATGGAAAGCTTAGATACATTAGTCCATCTCATACTCGATAACCCAAATCATTAGATGCTTTCTATTACTAACATTGAACATTGTTTGTCAATATAAATACAAATATTAATAATCTATTAATATAAAAATCTTTGTATCATAAAATTTAAAAAAGTTGATATAAACTTAGATGACTAGATAATCATAATTCTTAATTATAACATAAAGTTTGTAAGTATTAATTCAATTTATCCAAACTTACAAGTTACAAGTAAAAGTGAATCATTGAGTTTGGTGAATCAAATGACGAAATGTTTTATTTAATACGATAATTAGATTCTAAACTTTGGTTTTGAAAAATATACAAAAATAAAATTTATTTTGATTGTTTTAATATTTTAACGATCCCATAAGCTATTGATTGTTGGTAAGATTTGATGATTTTCTATTTCATGTAACGTTAGTAGTAAAGACACAACAAGATAAAATTATGATGTGATGAGTATTAGTTATTAATTAATTAAAGAAATTATAATCATATATTATTAAGTTAGATGATAGAGGCTGAGAAAGTTCTTTCATTTAAGACACCGGGGTAAATACATAGACACCCCCAAGGTTTGGTCTAAGTAACAAACTTACCCCTGTTATTCATAAAGTAACATAAAGACCCCTATTTTGATATTTTAAGTAACATTAAGACCCCTATTTTTATGGGTCAAGACCCCATATTTTCCAATTCTGGGAGTCTTTATGTTACTTTATAAATAATAAGGGTGAGTTCGTTACTTAGACCAAACCTTGGAGGTGTCTATATATTTAACCCGACAGACACCATCCACGTTCATATTGGGAGGCGGCGTGGGTTAGCTTCAGATTCATATTTTTTCTGCAAAAGGTAGCAGCAGTCGAAGCCCACGTGTTAAATTGTTCGAAAGCAGATGGTAATTGAATAAAGCAAGCCGCTGTATGCTTTTTTCTAATTAGAACGCATTTCATCACTTGAAAACGCCTTAGAATAATGTTCTGGGAGGAGGCCACGACAGCCTACCAAATACCAAAGAGCATTACCATAATGCCCATGGCAATGCATTAATCGCCCAAACCCAAAATATTTTTTTCAGTCTTTGGGTGGGTGCTTAAAAAATATTTGAGAATAAATAACAAATTATGATACGTGATGATGATAAGTTAATATTTTCTTGAAGAGTAATGTTTTATGTATAAAATTTTGTATATAAAATAATATGATATTAAATAGATAATAAAATAAATATATAAAAATTAAAATAATAAATATTAATTTATTTATATTCTAAATTATTTGATGTCACGACATTTTATTTAGAAGATTATATATATATAATAATATTATTTAATTTCATTTAATTTAAAAAATATAAAAATATTTAATATATATACCATTGAAATTTTATCAAAATAAAAAAACAATAAATAATAATCTTATGATATTTTATATATTATATTATACAATAATATTATAAATATAAAATGTATATTTTAATTTTATATTTCATTTGCAGATCATATAAATCACTGGCGGATCCACGTGGGGTCATGTGGGGTCAAATGACCCCACTTGACTTTTACATTTTAATCCAATTTTTTTTACTTTTTATCACTCCCCTCCCCCATTGAGTTTAAATTATATAATAATTAATATCAATTATTTGTAATTTACAAAAAAATAGAGGTCATTACCTTATATAAATAAATTATCCTCTTTCATATACCTTCATTGTCATCAAAAGTAAGCGTCTATTCTACCTCCTCTCTACATAATAATCTTCACAAAATACCACTCCAGCTAATAATCGATCTCACATCTTCTTATCAATTTACTCACCTGTTAATGTTATTTTGTGCAAATTGTATTTGATATTAGCATTGAGTTTGTTTGTGAATTTCTAAATCTAATTATTTCGAAACATCCACGCTCACGATTGAAATGATGAAATCTCTAAAACTGATAAATTCATTTCATAATCCTCTATATTTTGAAAGAAAATAGAAGCAGATTCTACTGTTTCTGATATATTTCCGATACCACCATCACCATCTCTAGCTCTTCGCTCCACCCATGGTCCGACCCATGCATGCCAATCAAGCCTATCGGATCAAGCTCCAATGAAATCCAATCCAAGCAAGCCTCTCCATCACATCCAAATT
>JANKKB010002190.1:0-33723 GCA_026225775.1 Bursera palmeri
GAAAAGAAGAAGTTGGGTTGTGCTTATCTTGCTTCTTCAGCAAGTTATTTTTTCCTTGTTCTTTGACTATGTGATTCCTTGGATTCTGGTTTTCTAAGATTGCCTGAAACACCAATTGCATATCAAGAAACTCAAAGCTAATAGTACTTTGAAAGCTGGACCATTCTATTGTATTTCAAGCTGATCATTCTCTATTATTGGGAGCTCAGTTTGAAAATGTCCAGGCGGATGGGTTGGTGAGGCACATGTTTATTGATTTGGATAAGTTTGACAAGGCCGGTTGTCCTCTTGCCGATGTCTGCATATGAGTTGCAACAAGCTGTTCATCTACCATATTACTATTAGCAGAGAAATCCATGTGGCATTCACCCACATCGTGAGTAGCAATATCAAAGAAGATCCCTTTGTTGTCACAACTTTTCACATTACTCTGCCTCGGTGGCCATTTTTATACTTCATTATTCGGATATTACAACACTTCTTGTCTATAAAACATCGATGTCCTTTTGGCCTTTCTCTGATGACCCCAACAAGCTAAAATGATAAGAACTAAACTTTGAACATTCTCTCTTTCTTTTCAGCAATTGGTAAAGTTGTAGCCGAACTGTCGGCAACAACAATCTGTGTGGAATTGGAGAAGAAAATGGGAGTTATTAGGAGTTCTACAGAGACTTCTTCACAGAACAGATCTACAGAAACTCGTACCCTGCAGTATCTCTTTGATATTGATTCTAAGAGCAACTTAGGGAGTTATATTTCTAGTCCCAACAATGGCAAGCGATCGAAAGAAGGTTCTGAAAAAGAAGAAATCCTGGCTTCAATCTCTTTCTGCAATACCATTTTCACCTTCACTGATCCTTCAGAGTCTCCCTCACAGCAAGAAGAAAAGCGGCTGAAGCTAACTCAGCTACTTGCCATCGTAAAATCTCCGAAAAAGCAACTGGAGGATCAGATTCTATCACCTCTAATATCCATGCTATCAGCCAATCTCTTTAGGCCTCTCCCTCCACCTTCGAATACCTCCATCATCTCAGAGTGTGTTGAAGAAGAAGAGTTCTTTTCTGCTCCGGGACCTCTGTGGCCACATCTACAAATTGTTTATGACATTCTCCTCAGGCTTGTCCTTAACATAGATTCTAGGATACTTTGTGATTACATTGATCACCGTTTCACCCTCAATCTCCTTTCTCTCTTTCAATCAGAAGACTTTAGAGAACGCGATAGCTTGAAGAATGTTTACCACAGGATATACGCCAAGTTCACCTCCTACAGATCATTCATGAGAAAATCAATGAATGAAATTTTCTTACACTACGTTTTCGAGACAGAGAAGCACAGTGGGATTGGTGACCTGCTTGAGATATGGGGAAGTATCATTAATGGTTTCACAGTTCCACTCAAGGAAGAGCACAAGCTGTTTCTGATGAGAGTGCTGATTCCTCTGCACAAGACCAAGGGAATGCCGGCCTATCACAGGCAGTTATCTTATTGTGTTTCTCAGTTTGTGCAGAAGGAGCCTGCACTTGGCGGGGTGGTTATTAGAGGGATTTTGAAGTATTGGCCTGTCACAAACTGTCAGAAGGAACTTTTGCTAATTGGAGAGCTGGAAGAATTGGCGGAGAACATTGACCCTGATCAGTACAGGAAGTTAGCTCTACCCTTGTGTACCCAAATGACAAGATGCTTGAACAGTTTCAACTCACAGGTTAGCTCAAGGATAAAAGTTTCACTGCTGCTGATTCTCTTAATAGTTTCTTCTGTTTCGATAAATTTTCAATCATTGAATACAATTTTCGAAGAACATTCTACTTCTTCAAGTGCACTTTAAGACTACCTTTTGTTTAATTACTAAATTGCATCCAACAAAGTATGCATTAAATTTAAGCATCTTAGCCTCTGGGGTATGGAATGCAGAGCTCATTATTAACATGCCACTGCACTACATTGTTCCAATTCAGGTTGCTGAGCGTGCACTGTACATGTGGAACAATGAGCGGTTTGTGAAGATGGCATCATCAGCGTTGGAAGAGGTTTTTCCTGTTCTAATTGAAGGGGTGGAAAGGAACCTCAAGCTGCACTGGAGCAAGAACGTGAAGCAGTTGACAGAAAATGTTAAGGTGATGCTGGAAGATACGGATCCAAGTTTATACGACAAGTGCCTCCAAGAAATCAACCTGAGAGAATCTGCAGCTCACCAAGAGGAGATCAAGAGGAAACAGAGATGGGAGAGAATTGAAATGGCAGCAGCACAGAATCGGTTGCATCGACAAATGCATAATTTATGTGTTTCTCATTGAAGAACAAAGCGCATTGTCCCCAAAAACCAATTTTATCACCATTATAAAAGCTAATTAATGTATTATAGTAAATACCTTCTTGTTTTTACTTAGAATTAGTAAAAGACGAACATTTATCATTCAAATATCAAAAAACTCCTAATTCCAGTTATTCATTTTAATTTTTTCGAAAATAAATACACAAAATTCATAAACGAACACATGCCTGGTAACGAGGCGGAACTATTATTCCATGGCCAACCTGATGTTGATATAAAATACAATGCAGAGTGCCAGCAATTGGATACCTGATTTGTCCATTACAAGGTTGAAACATACAAGCTAATTGTAGATATCAAGCCAAAAGGTAAAGACACAATTGCACTTTCTCATGGCCGGCCACTTCTAGAGCTAGTAAAGGTTAGATTATTGAAACTTAAAAAAGTCTGACTTAAAATTAAAACAAATTATTTTGATATCATAATGATGTGAGCTATGTTAAATCTTGATTAGACCAATAACACTAAAACCTTGAAGTTGTTAATATAATATACTATTTATAGATCCTGTAAATGATTTATACAATTGTGTATGGTAATGATGTAACTAAAAGGAATAAAATCTATAACAAAGTGGAAATCCTAGCTTTATTCTCGTCACAACTCAATATTAAAAGAAAGAGTAATGTTATGAGTACAAAGCTTGTATCCTAACTGATGTGGCATTATTAAAATAGTATGGTGAATACATAAAAGTTAAAACAGTAAATACTAATAAATTCATCTTGTCACTTGCATGATGCCACATCATAATTGGAATATAAATTTAGGGTGCAAAATTTGTACCTATATGGTATTATTGTAAGAGAAAAAAAAATCAAAATTTTCAAAGAAGTAATATAAAATAACTAGAATAAATGGGTTATTTTGATAAATAACAAATTTAAAATATATGTTCTTTATCATCTAACAAGCTTTCGCGACTTGGGCTTAGTGTAGGGGCTTTTTCGGTAAGATGGTGTTAATTTTGGCTAGTTTCGAATTGTGCTTATGTTCATACATTAAAAGTATTTATTTTTGCCTAAAATTCACTTTATGATCATTTTACAGTGAAAATTACTCCATTTGGAAAGGAAAACATCTCTTCTTCTTCCTCAGTGAGACTGAACGGTGCGTTCTATTCGATGCTTTTTTAATGAATTTTGATTCAGTCATTTTCATTTTGGTTTTCTTAACTCTTTTAGAGCAGTTGCTTTAGGGTTTCTGCAAAACAACGTACTCAATTAGTCATTTTATTCCCTTGTTTTAATTACATGCAAGAGCATATCTTTTCACTTAAAAACTTGAATGGATTCTGCAAATTTTAGGGGACTTTTGAGAAATCGTGCAAGTAAAAACTTCACTGTGTGGAGAAATTACTGTCATTGGGAGGCTTACAATATGTTTGATAAAATGCTAAAGAGAAATTGGGTGTCTTTGGATTGCTATGGTTTCTTGATAAGCATGAATAAATGAGATGGAGAATGTCTTTGATAAAATGTGAGAGTAAAGTTATTTTTCCATGAACAGGCTTACTTTAGGATCTATGGATGTAGGAGAATAGATTGGATTGTTGTTAATAGCTTCTTTTTAGTGTTTTTACATGATTTTTGTTCCATAAGAAGCTTGTTGCTGAAGATTTTTTTAAGCTTCGGTTTTGATTATAGTTTCTATACAGATAAAGCCAAAGGTAGACTAAACCAATGACCATATCATTGTCCATGATTGTCTGATTCACCTATTTAATTGTTAAAATAATACACGACGTATAAATCATATAAACTAATTTATACAATTATGTGTGACAGGTTGTAATTGAAAGAGTAAAAACTATTACAAATTAGAAATCTCAGCTTTAGCTCCCTTCCCTAGTGAATATCTTCCTTCTTCTTCTTTTTTTTTTTAATTATTTATTTCAAATGGGTATCAACATTTCTAAAAAGTCAAATGTGATGGTTATGCTTTTATGGCTTGGGCTTAGTTGAAAGGATAGGGGCTTTTTGGTAAGATGGTGTTAAAATTTGGCTAGTTAGGTTCACAGATTAAACATCTCTTCTTCATCTTCTTCTTCCTCAGTGAACTGAATGTTACATTCTATTTGATGTAAATTTTGATGCAATTATCTTTGTTTTGGTTTTCTTTACTCTTTTTGGCCAGCTGCTTTTGGGTTTTTGCAAAACAACACACTCAATTAGTCATTATTTGTTAAATGCTGAACACTGTGCTTTGAACTTCTGGGAACGCTTTGATCCAATAAATTAAATGAAATAAGGAAAGAAATTGTTTTTCGCATCTCTCTTTTTTTTTTTTTTTTGGTGTAAGCCCACTTAGCAAGTTTGCATTTTTTTTCTTATTTTATTTTAGATATATAGCTGTGGAAAAGATTGATTGAGTTGGTTTGGAATGAGTTTTGTTTCTGGGTTGGTGACAAATTGTCCAGGTTCACTCTCTTTTTAGTTCACTTCTATTGTAGCAGAATTTGATTAATTTGCTGCTCTCATTTTGCTTCTCTATGTTGATAGGTTTGATCCATCGTAGTCAAGCTTGCCTACCATTCCAAACTTGGAGATGTAACAGGATCAGATTTTGTGATCGCAATGCCGTTCAGACAGTTCATGAAGGGGTAATTTTCATTTCTTTTTAGTATTTCCTTCTAAGGACTTCTGTATCCTGTTGGAATACAAGTACTCATGGTTGAATATGTAATCTTTTTCTTGTAGATTCCTAGAGGAGGAATTCAGTATTCTCTTGAGAAGCGCTCAGGTAATGGACAAGTTCATGCTGTAGGGCAAGATTATCATCAATTGAATTTTGATGATGTACCTGAGGATCCCCTTTGGTTAAGTCTCATTAAGGAATCCGTTTGGTATGTAGTTACAGACTTTGTTATTATTTTTTAATCGTCCTGTTTTAAAATTATACTTGGCCACATTGGACAACAATTGATGCATTTGTTGATGTGTGAAGAAAAGATTCAGTTATCATATGTGGACTGACAGATGTTTCATCTTCGTTTTAGGGCTTTGAAATCTTTATTCATATTTCTGGCTGAGCAGCCTAGTCAGCTGAAGTACATAGAGTGGCCAAGCTTTCAGGACACAGTATGTATCATTATTTAAAAATCCTTGTTGGTTTTTCGTACCACTGATTATATAGAATAAGTTGACAAAAGTAGAGTATGCAAATTTTATTGTACTGCAAATATTTGGATAATTGATATATATTGTGTCATTTTAGCATAAGTTTGGATATTTTTTAAATGCAAACAGAGGTGGTAATCTAGGTTTTTCCTGTTCCTGTTCTGCAGCTGAAGACTGCTACTCTTACTCTCGTTCTTGTAGCACTGCTCATTGTTGCATTATCATCAGTTGACTCTCTCCTTAGCTATCTGCTGGCTTTGTTTCTGAGGAGAACCCCGTAATAGTGTGCCCTTTTGCATTTTTTTTTTTTTTTTTTTAAATCGTAATAGAAGTCTCAATTCTTATCCTTATGCTGTCTATCATATTTTCCAATATGCCTTTCGAAATTCCTTAGCGGAGAGCTTCATTCTTGTCAAATTAGGTATAACGAAATTGATGGTTTTTATTTGCTATGTTTTTCATTTGATTTCTTATTATTGTCCTTTAATTTTACTTGAAAAAAATTGTTGTAAATCTCTCTTGAAGAGATAAAGGATTTATTGTAATTTTTAAGCCTTCGTGGTGGAGATTTCCGCGTGGAGACACGTGGCAGCGATCAAAGAGCAGCAATGGCCACTGCCGAAGCCTAGACGCAGCTGCAAAAGTGGCTGACGAAGTAAAATCTATTTATTTTTTTAAACAGTCATTTTAAAATGACCACGTAATATAGTAAATGTTTATTTATTGTGGAATAGCCATTTTAAGAATGACTATTCAATATTAAATATCGAATTAATTTTGAAAATATCCTTTTAAGAAAAACACATTATATAATTGCAGAAAATAGCCATTTTCGTAAATACCAGTTTACATATTTCCAGATATTGCCATTTAAAAAAATAATCCTGACAGGTATTTTGTATAATTAGTCTCTTCAAAAAATATGACACAATATATTTAGCAAAAGTAGCCATCTCAAAGTATAGAAAACTTGTAAAGTACTCAATACCTATTAAGAAAAATTTTAGACATACCCTTTTTAAGAAGTAGCAAACAAAGATATTTGCTCTTTATATAAATGACCCGTTAAATTTGCTAAAAAAAAAAAGCCACTTTAAAATTAAACTATAAAAAATGACCCAATGCAGCAAAGATAGCCATTTTAAAAAATGACTATTAAAATATTTTTTAAAATAGTCAATTATAAAAAGTATAAGTTAATGTTTTAAAGATAACCAAAAAATCATCTTTAAAATTTCTAAAATAACCCTTTATAAAATGACCTTAAAAGTTTTAAATTTAGCCATTTCAGAAATGACCAGCAAAGATATTTTCAAAAAATAAGCTTTTTTGTTAAAATAATCATTTGATATTTTGCCAATACAACCATTTCTGTATAATACAAAAATAACCATTTCTGTATATTGCATAACTAGCTATTACAAAAAATACCATTTCAAAATTTTGCAAAATAGCCATAACAATAAAAGATACTTTCAGAAAACTTTCGTAAAACAAGCCATTTTTCGAAATGACCATTAAATATAATTTCATAAATCGTCATTCATAAATAACCAGCTTTTAAAATAAGAACAACTACTAAAAATCTAACATATGTCGCCGTTGTAAACTACAACCATTAAACCAAATCTTTAAAAGTAACGAACTTCTGTTATAACCATGTAATATCAAAAACAATATATTGTGTGTTTGCAAAAGTGGCCATCATAGACCTTCACAAGGTATGAATTACACAATTTTTAAAACAGAAAATAAAGCTGAACAAGAAATGAAAAGCTCACGACTGTTTGTTAAAATGAATCCAACTTCAACCATTTTCATGGAAAACCATAAGCTCACAGAGGCTCGATTCACAAAGAATTACTCAAGTCAATTCTCATATGTCTAAGTTACAATGCAACATGTGAACTTATAATAAATGTCAAAACTGCTTGTACAAAATCTGTGAACAAAAACCAGACACAGATCTATCAACCAAAACAATATAAATCAGAAAACTCTGACCCCAAAGGACCAAAAAAAAAAAAAAAAGATGAATCCAAAGCTTGAATTAGATGCTTCTACCCATCCCTGAAACACAAAACAATAAGAATACTCTCCCAAAGCTTGAAGAAGGCTGCAGCTGGACCTCTGTACATCGTACCCATTTTCAAACCTCGGCTTGCTTTCAATTTTAAAGTTTGAAGAGGGTATTAGCTTCAAGCTTTGACAATTATCGCGACACTGATGCTGTCCGAAAAATCTGTGACCAAAACTCTAATTTTTTGATAAACGAGTAACGGCTAGAATATCACCAGGCAATACTACACAATGACCAACCCTAGCAATGAAGATACACAGCTCTGAACCACAATGCCAAAAGTCGGGAAGAAAAACAGTAAAGTATTATACTTGATATTGTTTCAACTTGTCTTTTACAGGGTCCTCCAAAGCAGACATGCACTGGTCCCATGCACCATTCTTAAGTAGCTGCAAAAATATTTCATGGCGGAAAAGTTGAGTAATTTTCCGAGTCTTCATTTCAAGTAACTACTGGCAAAATTACTTATTGACAAATCACTCTTAGTTATCCAACAAAGAAAATAAGCAATTTGCAATCAGTAGCAATAAACCAAGCTCTATATGCCATCCATTACATATTATAACTCACTACTCTATTGGTCAATTAATCCAAGACTCTTTCTTTTTCCAAAAACATAACCAACAAAAGTTGGATCATTCTATCAACCTAAAACGAGATGAATAATTTCGAATGGGAGGAATTGTTTAGGCTCAAAGTCTATGAACAGTTTGTCTTAATTTTGTATAGCTTGTTTTCCTTTGGCCCATTGAAGGAATATTTTTTTTCCTTCTTTTCTTTCTGGTTCACTATTTAGTATAGATTTGCTATCCCTTGTCTATTTTTATCTTTTTCATGAATTTCTGGTCCATTGATGTACCTTATTAATTTTTTGTATCATAGTCTATCCATTTATTATTATTATACAAGTAAAAGCAGAGCACTAACCTGTTTATAACCATGCAACACCTGGCAAACCTCATTATGCAGCTCTTCACTCCTAATTTCCTGTAGACAAATAGTAAGTTAACCAAACAATGTCAAAACTGTAGAACTTTAAAAGACAGTTTTTGCAGTGCAATTCTTACATGCCAACTTGCAATAGCTCTGCACATGAAAACAAGTGAACTTAGAGCACCTGATGGATTTGATTTAACCTGAAAAGTTTGAGATCCAAGCATTGATTTTAACTATTAGTCTCTCCATCCAATCTGTAAACAAATAACAAACAAGGAGAAAAAAGTAAAAGGATCCATAAAAGTCATTATTAATACAAATACATACCATTGCACAAAGACCTCGGAATGCATCCTCCTTCTCAACGTCATCGCGTATCCTGCCACAGTTAAATTAAGTGATTGTAAGAACAATTGGATAGGGCCTGTGAAGGTAACGACTGAGTTTATGCACAAAAAGAGAAATACTTGCATCCTTGATCCTTGCAGTAATGAATCAGTAGTGAGACTATAGGTCTTCATATCAAGCAATAATTGGTCCATGGATCATTGAGAGAGATAAAGAATACTTACATAGACAAAGCCATGCACCACGATTGCATGAAATGTTCCATATGTGGTGATACAAGTTCTGGACAAACCCAAGCAAACCTTCCAAGTGTGATTGCACTATTTTCTATGAGTGACTTATTGAGCTCCTGTTTAGCATAGAGAGGTGTTTATTACAGATATTGTCACTTAGCCCAGAATAACATGCACATGCAGGCAACAAATACAAAAAAAGTGAAGGAGAAATTTACCTCTGCATGTTTTAGAATCAGGACCAAGCTTTTAACAACCGTCATAACAATTGGAGAAACTTCTTGACGAACCTGAAATAAGAAAAGTATAGAACACTTAGAAATCTAGTCCGTCAAATGGCTCAATCAATACAAAACATGAAGCGCAAATAAGCAAAATACCAAACAAGGAGTCTCTTGTACTTAAATTACACCCACTAAAGATAAAAAAAAAGTGCATCAGATAGCCATTTAATCTAGCCTGAACAAACTGCAGCAAGCAAGCTTACATACCTTAACAGCCAATTCTCCAATAGCCCAACAAGCATTATTCGCTACTGAAACAGTTTCTTTCAGCTTAGAAGTGGTCTGCATGGAGTTTCTGTCATGTAAACCTCAAGAGAGCCAAAAATAATTCTTAAAATAAGGATAAGTTTCGCTTACCAGTTGCTTGGCTGCAATATCAAGAAATTCAGACAAACGTGGGTGCAAATGGACTGGACATACCTAATAAAATTTATCAAAGGCACTCGTAAAATCAAGCATCAGATAAACAACTTGAAATTTCTTAAATAACATAAACAGAAGCTTGGTTTACAGACTAGGCCTATTATACATAACCTGGTAAGGTATATTTACAACTTACTCTTGCAAGGTCTCCAAGAAGGGCAAAGGCACTTTGTCTGACATCATGAGCATCATCCATACAACATTGCAAAAGCAGATCTCTCAAGCTACTTTGTGCAACCTGCATTGAAAATAATATGACCATATCAGCAAGCATGTTACCGTGCATGATCTATAGCATTCCCAACCCAACTAAAGATTTGTCCTCAGTTAGTCTACAGCAAGAATTAATTAAGAACTTGTAAAAACCCAGGGGATTACCATGTCTTCAAATTGCAGTGAAACCGAGACGTGTAATTAAAAAAAAAAAAAAAGGACAGTGGCTTACAGTATTGAATTTTTTAGATGAGTGTTTTCACCAATGAAAAGTTTCCTGATTGGGAAGGTCATAATGATTTCCCCATAAAAAAGCCAGTAAATTTATTTCATTTTTATAGGGGAGGAAAGTGGGAGTCACCATCCCTGAAAGAAGCCCAAAAAATAACATATCTTTTCTTATAGTACAAGTGAATTTTTCAACACTTATCCCGATAAACAAATTTTGGAGCAAGGGACTTACCAAACTCTCTATCCCACTACCGAGACCCTCAGCAAGTCCAGAAAGAAGATCAAGAGAGCAAACAATAAACTCTTTATCATATTGAACTCCAGCTGAAACAGGATCAACCTGCAACAAGAGTTCCAACCAATATCTTTGAAATATGAACAAAATGTCTAGAAAAAAGTAAGCAATGCCAATAGGATTTATATCTCAGGCAACGACAGTTCATGAACCAGCAAAGCAGATTGTGATACAGGTGTTTAGAATATATCAAGTATATGCAATGACAGTCCAGCTAATCTACAGTTTTGAGGTGTTATCCTAGCATAATATTGTAGCCAGATTCAAAAGATAAAAATTGCAGCAACTCACTAATTACTTCATCATAGGTAGATATTGCAACTAAAATATATATGAACTTGTCAGAAGACATAAAATATCAGAAAATTTAAAGTGGACATAAGCTCAATGCTATCTTCACCATCTACTGTAGAATGATCAGTCAGCTCCTACTGGAACTGAATTTTATGATTGACATCTACTGTAGTATGATCAGTCAATTCTAAATGGATATGAATTTTATTAAAAACATCACAATATCGATATAGAATGGTGGTAATTAGAACCAGGTCGCATTAAACTCAAGCAGTTGATGACATAACTATAATTAGCGAAAGGAAAAATCCAAACAAGTATAACAACATGGTAAAATCTATATGTCATTCAATTGAAACCTTTGCCAATTGTTGGGTCTGGACGATATCTATGCACCTCTGAAATACAGGCTGAGCAAATTGAGTGAATTCAGTACCCAATGCCTGAAAGAAGTAAACCACACTTCGTTAATATTTCATAGCACTCAACTACCTAGCTGTTATTCATTTTTAGTTTTGACACTCTTCATCTTGAATTCTACGAGAGTGCAAGTTTTTTTTTTAAAAAAAAAAAAATTAAACAAATAATTAAAATAGTTTTTACATTGAATTAGCAAATCATACAATATATATATAAAATGATCAAGTTCAAAACAGCTAGAAAATTTTAGTTAAAAGATAAGAAGGGTAAAATATATTAGTCCATACCTGTGCTATGGATGTAAAGCACTCAAGCAGTGGAAATAGGTCTTTGTCTGAATTTGGAAGTTGCTGCCACTTGGCAATTAATGGTGGCATCAGAATCTCAAGATAAACGGGCTGCAGATCGTCAAGGTATTTAGTTAGTACAGAATAACTTTTTAGAAAACTGCAATTCTGAAATAAATTTTCGGCATAAGTCCACATCATAAACATTACTTCAGAAAAGAGAAAATGAGGTAAGAGGAAGGCAAAAAAGAAAAATAATAAAATAGAAAAGGATAAAGAAGAAGAAGGAAGATTCTCAGCAAGAAAATAACACCTGATTTAGTTCCCTTCCGACAGCATCAGCTAGAGTTCCAATAGCATCATAAACAATTCTGAGGTTCCGTCTCTGGATATAAAAGATAAACATGCAAAAGAAATTTTAAAAAGCGCTCAAGCCAGTAACCACAAGAGTTCATGTAACTTTAAAAGGTAATCAAATGACATGACATCTCAGTATTGTGACATTAAAAGGAACTTAGTATAGATAGTATCAGCAAATAACCTGATATTTTCCAAAAGCACACATAAGGTGTTGTAAGATAATTTCCAAACGTGGTGCCAATTCTTCAGCAGCCTCCTGCCAGTCAAAGATCTATTAGTATTTACAACCAGAAAAGAAACAATTGAACAGACATTATAGGAAGAACCTCTTCAAGTGTAGCAAACGCCGAACAAGCAGCCTCTTGAACGCGTTTATTAGTATCCAATATTCTTCGTAAAAGGCCCATAAGAACTTTGTCAAATTGCTCACGACCATTCTGCTGGTCAATGTTCTGAAATAAATAATTTTTTTAATTAAGCAAGAAGAAAATTATATTAAACAAGAAGAATAAACAAAAGGATGGCAGGTCACCCACAAAAAGGACCCGTTGTCCTAAGCAACATAAAGGTCAAGAAACTATACAAAATGTATAACCCTTCCCCTGTCATATAAACAAGAATAGCCCTAAACACTATTTGACCAGAACTTCCCTAATTAGTTGTCAACCACAATAAAGCCCAAAAGAATACCACAAGATTTTCAAAAGGGCAATATTTAATTCTTCCATGCACAACAAATTGTCAAATACTACTTGACAAAGTGCATGATACTGTTGAATGGCATCAATTTCTAATCATGTGGTAAGACTCAACTGTTGAATGTAGTAACAAAAATAGTCCATATTGAGTTTTTCCTATCCATCAATAATCAGAGTTTTCAAATTTTCATAGCTACTTAACAAATATAAAATCCACTTATTTTTTATCTTGCATATTCTCGCACCAGATACTCCAAATCCAATTTTAATTTACACGTCATTCCAAACAGGTCATAAACAATGAAAATGCATCCAAACTCAGGCCAACCACCCATGCAGAGGAGAAGCAGAAGACAATGCACCTGAACAATAAATTTGCTGAATCGAGAAATTGTCCAACAAGAAATGCTCCGTATCAGAGGAAACTTATCATCTAAAAGAGGGATAAGAAATGCAACAATCTGCACAAGAACAATATTTTATTGCTTCTGATGAA
Source organism: Bursera palmeri (assembly GCA_026225775.1). Classification (NCBI taxonomy): domain Eukaryota; kingdom Viridiplantae; phylum Streptophyta; class Magnoliopsida; order Sapindales; family Burseraceae; genus Bursera; species Bursera palmeri. The sequence goes on from JANKKB010002190.1 coordinate 13,053, forward strand.
TTCAATGTTCTGAATCAGCAAAGGTACAAGCACGTACAGAAAATAAAAGTTCTAAATTATCTAAAACAACTTGCGCATACAGGTAAACTCAGTACTTGCTAGAGGGAGGAGAATAAACTAAGAGAATATGATTCAACAAATATTGCAGTTCCAAGAAGCAGAATAGGTAACTAGTAAAATGAGAGATTAACACCAGAGTAAGAAAATGTGTGTGTGTGTGCGCGCGCATGTGTGTGTGCGTGTGTGTGCGTGTAAGAGAGAGACAGAGAGAGGGAGAGAGAGGCATAAGATTATAAAAGTTTCTTTGAAACGAATTATGGACAGAGAACACATATGCAAATACAAACCATTTGTAATCCAATTCAAAACTTGAGCATATCAAGATCATATAACAAAATATTACCTCAGACAAATGTGGATAAAGGCCAGTAATGCAACCTTCTGCTACAGCACCAAGTGCCAAAACAGCAGCTTCCCTGTCTTTCCAGGCTGTATCACCACTAGTTGACAACTTAGCCTACAAAAGTTTTGAGAATGGAAACATGAACTTGAAACACACCAATGAATTGTGCAGAAATTTTATATAATAAAATCAAATACGGACACAAACCCTCAGAAGATTTACAGATTATAGAATGCCACTTAACTTCTATCTAGATAAGTCTGATCAATAAGACCAATCCACAGTTCAAACCAGTACCAACAAACTTCCCATCCCAACAGCTTTGTCCATAGAACCAAAAAAATCTCACGCCTAAATTAAATTTTACTTCCATCTTCTACATTGTTTTCAAATCAATGTTCAGAAAACATCAAAGCAAAAAGGGGTGAAGGCGGAAGCGTAGTCCTGAATAAGTTATCAAGAAACAAACAAATGACCTTAAATTCAGTTCACTACCCCTAGTAACGAAAAGAATACATTTGACCTAAACAATCCAACTTAGCAGCTTCTAAATTGTGGAAACATGAGAATTTCTTATGAACCAAAGAACTAGCTGTGTCCAACAAAAGAGGTTCAATCAAGGATCAATTAAGGTAAATAGGCATCTGATTTCCACACTAGTGGACCTGAAAGAAGAAATAAATTCATTAAATTTAATGTTTGCAGCAATATGAAATAAAATTATTTTACCTGAATAATAGGCATCAGAGTTGGAAGAATCTCATCCCCAAATACATTTGAGAGTACATCAAGAGCTGCTGCACTGCACTTCCGTAAATTCCATACATTGACTATGTCATCATCCTGCAAATCAATTGGTCATATAAAAATACCTAACAATCTCATTTCTATAATGGTAACTAAACTTTAACCTCCACAAAGTCTATAAAATCACAGAAAGATTGTTTAACCAAGGAATTTAAACTTGTTAACAGAAATAAGATATTCTAACTTACATCATCTTCCAAGTTGTCTGATCCATGAAACCTTGATGAATGAAAACGAGGTTTTAGATCCTGTGGTGCAAAAATTATGATAAATAGATAAAGTCAATAAATAAATCAAGCAAGACAATAAGACTTCAGAAACAAACAATACATGAATCCATATGAATTTAATTTTAAGAAAAATAATGAACCTGGTCCCGGTCTGGAAGAGAATCATCCTCCTGTAACAGCAAATTGATCCACATAAATTATGTATTAATTTTAAGAATCATTCAAAGAACACAAACGGACCAGAAAAGTTAACCTCGGCTTCAACAAGTGACTCATCATCATCAGCATAAGCCATATTTGAAAGCAGAACCTACAAGTCATTTCAGATACAAAAAAGACGATAAATGAATAAATAGATCGGGAAAAAGTAATTAGTGAAAAAGGGAAAACTAGCACAGCATTAACTATACCGGAATTAACCGTGGCAAGAATTCTTTTAGGTTTTCAAGAGGCAATTGAGCATCACAGTATGCTGACCTGTTAAGGAAGATGATCAATGGAAACAACAAAATTTAAAATAAAGAAACAAGGAGTTGCAGACATTATAATGCCCAAGAGTGATAACCCAACCCCAATCCCTACCTATCAATTAAGTACTTAATACAAGAAATCTTCTGTCTCTTATATGAATGAATGCATTATGGCATTGTAGTTAAGATCTAGATAAACACTGAAAAGCAACACAACATACTAGCTTGTCTAACAGTGTAGCAGTATAGATCTAGAAACTATAAAAGCAGTACAATTACAGTCGCATAATTAATCAAGAACAGTAATCTGAATGTCTGACAAGGATTCAAGTGAGTATTGAGACAAACTTTTGGCATGTATACAACCACATTATGCAAGAAAGCATTCAGAAAACATATTGCACATTGGAATAGCATGTTTCATATTCCCACCAACAATTATACACCATAAAACACAATATACTTTATACATCCACAATTAATGAAAGAATTTCTACACACCATGATGTTTAATATTCTGCATAAGCCTATATGAATAATTCTAAAATACTAGCCAAAACATTCAGATTTATTGTTCACAAAACAGAGGATTACCAGAATTCACAAGCTTCAAGAGCCACTTCATCATCACTGTCCTTATTGACTTGCAACATGTATTCAGTTACATTCCTTAGATGTGGCTGAAATAGTGGAAAAACATCACCAACAACAAAAAGAAGAAAGGTGGCATAGGAAAAGACCCACATACAAGGCAAAGAATTATGCTATAGAAATTAAGAAATCAACATAAGGGATCAAACTCAAAACTCATTGACCAGATAGAATTCAGGAAGATGAAATAAGAAGCACACAACATCCATCCATAATTAAGATACAAAAAGAATATAAACATAATAAAAGAGGATATGTGTGACACCAAAAAAAACAAGCAAGATGCCTACCTCCAAGAAAGACGGACGGACCTCAATTAGCTGAACAAATGCTGCACAAACCTGTTAAATTGGGGGTGAGAACAAGCAGATGAGACCATAGACAGGCTTTAAAAACAATTTAAAATCAATAAGCCATCATTAGATCATAAAATTGAAAATAAATAAATAAAATCTTCAAAGTTGCTTAAAGAGGAGAAAATTATAGGTATAATAGAAAGCACTACTGCTACTGCATTGCAGAGACTGTAACTGTCGTTCCAATGAGCATATGGTTTGCTTACACCCACAACTTAAGTACCATAACATATATAACATATATATTAAGTTCAACATATATCCAGTTTCTTCAATATATATATATGTTATCACCAAATGAATTTGAGAAAAAGACCATGAACTAGTTGTGTCTTTTACTGCCAGAAACACATTACTAAGACATCATGTTCAGCACGCTTTGGGAAGATTCTATTTTGGTGCTACATTGACTCCCAACAAATATAACAGTCACATTTATAATAGAGAGAGAATGCATTCACCAATTTCCGCACTTCAGCAGTGGGGTCATTAGCAAGAACAAACAAACCCTGAAGATACTGTTCCATGGATACAAATAAAGCCTGCAACAAATCAAAATGTATTATTTGCTGTTAAACCCAAATAAAAGAACAACACCCAGACAGAGCTAAGAAAACTAATAACTCAAGTATACTCACAGCAGGCATCAGCATGATGTATTGATTTACAGAACCCAAGGAAAGCTTTCTTAGCGATGCATGTGGTGACTGGAAAAACTGTTCATAGAAAGACCAGATAATCAAAACCACAAGAAAAAGGCAATAGTAGAAAAAGAGTTATCACTGAGTATGACATGCCATAACTATAATTAGAATTCCAATATAAAAGAAGATACTTCCATCACCTGCAAAAATCGTGGAAGAAAGATGTTGATGGGGCGCTCAGGCAAACCGGGCACATCTGAATCCAGCACTTGGGGGATATCTTCACAAATCTGAGTTAAATTGCATCATGATTTCTTGAACATTGTGAATCCATGCTTAATATATGTAAGCAACATAAATTAGAAATAAAAATTCAATTGACCAAAAACAGACTGTGTATAGTTACTATTTAACCTCCTAGGGTAATTAATCTAAAAGTTAAAGCTACCAAGTGTAAGTGGAATATTTACACACTCCGTTATAGACCCAAAAAATGACTTGACCTATTGCCTTGTAATTAATTCATGTTCTAAGTTTCATATCCTGTTAAGACTAAAAGAATCAAAGCCATTTTCACCAATTTACTATTTTCACCAATTTACTATCGGTACACCCATCAGCCTGTTTTTCTGGATCTCATGGTGAAAAGGACAACCAAATTCATGATGAAACCAATGTTAGCTTGACAAGTATGTTTTCTTCATTTATAGAAGATAATCAACCCAAACCTCACCCATCTCTTGAATGTCTTCCATAGCTTCTAGAGCAATTGAAACTCTTTGATCTCACAAATTAATATATTTCTTCATGCTAACAAGGTAGAGTAGATCATGACAATACAAAATACAAGTTTAACACAATAAATCAAAAGCAAAGAAGCTTTTAAACAAAGACGACCATTCATTCAACGCATCAGTATTAATCAGGAAACTAACCATAAAAACATCCTTAGTTCAAGGATGCAGGAAGTACCTTGGACAAAGCATCCATAGCACCTTCCATATGATTAACATCGTTACTGTCCAAGCAATTTACTAGGGCTTGCAAAAGTTCAGGCCATACCGAAATTCCACCTAGTTGAACAACAACACTAACAATCGTTCCAACAGTTGACCTGATGTGCCTATCTGCTGCTCCTAAACAAGGCAACAACTCTGATTTTATATATTGTTGGTTCGCAGGAGCCATAGATGTAAATGCTGTTCTAAGGTTATTTTTCAGCAGCAAACCAGCAGCCTGTCGAATCTCCACAGATTTACCCTGTTTAAAGTTCCCACAAACAAAATGTCTATTATTAACCCAAAGCTTTAATGTTCCATCGTAACCTAGAACCCACCAAAAGCATTTTTAATCAACTTGCAATAGCATCTGAATTACACACCATAACGAAGCACCAATACAATTATAGAAAAGACAAAATGAAACTGACAGTGAAGTAATACAATCACATAGAAGTCAAGCAGAAAATAAAATCTCAAAGCAATCCACAAAATGAATAAATTCAAAACCACGCCAACTTCACAACACATAAACCCTAACCAAAAAACCAACCAAACCCATGAAGATAATCATTCAACAAAACCACCCTCACTCCTCAATCCTCGTACCCACAATTCACCACAAAACACACATTACTTGCATAAAGAAAACAACCCAAAATTCAACAATAAAGCATAAACTTCAAAAAACCCATTAACTGAATCAAAAGCAGAATCCATCAACAAAGTAAAGGAAGCAAGCTAAAGCTACCAACTTTCTGCACCGATCAAGAGAGGGTCGAAAAGGTTATACCTCAGCACGAGCGAGGATGAAAGCGAGATAGTTATTGAAATCAGGGAACTGAGAGTAGTGCTGAAGTTGCTGCCAAATCTGGGACTTGTCAGCAGTTGAAGACGGTGATATCTGCTGCTCCAACAGCCCACAGATCTCTCCGAAACCTGCTTCTTGTGGCTGCCACGAGGAGCTGGTAGTGGTCGCCATCTTTAATATTGATTGATGATTATGATGACAGAGAGAGTTGGGTTTGGACAGGCTTCAGAGATTCTGGTCCGTGTGTGCACAGACAAGGGAAGAAGAAACGCTCTCTCTCTCGTTCTCTGGGTTTTGTTCTGTTGGGTTTTATAATAATAATAATTACTATTATTGTTATTATTAAAATAAAATTAAAGAAAACATAGCAAAGAACTTCTGTAATTTTTTTTAATAATCAAACTTTGATTTTCGGTTCTATAATTATCATTTATTTTTATAAGGGTAAGTTTGGTAGTTTCATGGAATCTTTTTAATTTTTTTAATATTAAACTTGTGATTTTCTCTTCTAGATTATAAATTTTAATGTTACAAAATACAATTTCCCCACTTATAAAATATTCATAATCTATTGAGATATTTAGAACTTCTAAAATATTCATAATCTATTGAGATATTTAGAACTTCTTTTTCTTTTTAACTCTTGTTTTATATTTTTGTTAGGTGAATTTTTTTATTGTTAAAGTCTTAATCTCAATCATTAACTTAAGCATCATCATCCTCGCATAAAATTATTTGCATGGAGAAAGAAAAGGCTTTTTAACTTTTATCCAAATTGGAAAACATTTTAATGACTTAGTTTAATTTAATTCTTTAAAATATCCTTAATAATTTTAACTATTCTCTTTTTAAAAAAATATTGAACAACTTAAAAGACTTATTATGAAATTTTTATAAAACAAAAATAAATTGGGACTATTACATTTCACCTAAATTAATATTGATTCATAGTTTTTAAAAAGTAAATAATTAAGGCTACCTTAGTCCTCTACACCATTTTATCTTAAATGACATTATAACAGATAATATTTAATACATAATATACACATTAATTGGGTAACAAATGATGGAACCCTACCCCTGCCAATTATTATAATACCATTTTATTTAATAGACATATTTTATTAAATAGCGGAAGCTTCATAGGGTTCTTCATCATTGCATTAATTGTTGGCAAACGACATGTCGTCTTGAGTCAATGAGTGATACACTTGCATCTCATCACGTTAGCATGCGCCTTGTTATGATCAATTTATGATTTAGTGAATGACTTTCCACTCAGATTCATTATGTATAATCAACTAATCATAATTTAGTACTCAAAATCATAGACAAATCAGAACATTTAATAACATAGCAGAAAGAGGGAGTGATCTCATTTTTATCTCATCATTTGTAATCAGTAAACTGGTAAAAAGTATAAGAAACGGAGCAGTCTCATTGTTCACTCCAAGATTTTGGCTATCAATCACATAACAACGGTTTTCTATCCAATATGAGTAAAACCATTTGACTATATTACTTACATATTTTGAACAATCAGAAACTATAACACATCCTGTTGGCAAAATTACAGCCGAGTCTCTAGTAGTCTAGCAACCGATTTTTCCCTATCTTGCATGAGAATAGAGCATTAATTAATGAAATGCTCTCGGCTCTTCGCCAGTGCAATCTCTGGATGACACCGTGTGCAAATGTCCTGCATTTCCAAGATTCAAATATGTTACACCGGTAACATATGGATGTATTCTTGTCAGCACTTCTAACACAAGTTAATCTAAAAGTCAGAAAAACAAAAATGACAAACAGAAACACAACCACTGACACGGTAAGTAAAGGAAATAGGTAACATTTAATTATCTTTCCCTAGATTCAGGAGAGCTGAGCTGAATGATGCATCAAAGATTCTCTTTCTCGCACTTTTGCACATCATTTTTGTCTTTTTGCAGCCTGTTCAAAGATTAAAACAATTCATTTAAGAAGAAAAACGCATGAATTAAGTCTAAAGAGTTCCAAATACGAAAATGCACCACCCAGAACAAGTAAAAGGGGACTAAATATTATGCTATACAGTTGTAGAAACACTCAATTACATGGAAACGTCATATCCATGATTCACCAAACCAAAAAGTCTAACCTAAGAATGTTTGAACAAACTACATAGAATTAATGATTGTCAAAAGGTTAAAATCATACCATCTGTAGTTTTTGTAAAACAGAATCTTCATACGCTTGATAACCAGCTCCAACCAAATTATTTATTTGATTAGTCTCCACAGTCTTCTGGGCACTAGGAAAATCTGTTGCTACAGCAGGTTGAAGAGGTAAAACCAGCAAAGGATTAGAAAGACTACCACAAACACTTCCCGTGGCAGCAACCTGCAAAAGATAATAGCAAACAATAAGTAATCATTAAATTTCCAGACTGCATAGGAAAAATAAAAATAATACTAGCCTAACCGACTTACTGCTGCTTCTTTATTAGCCATCACAACTAAAGCAGAACCTTTTTTCTTTGAACTCTTTATGACAACATCTTCAACCTCTCCAAACTCTGAAAACAACTCTTTCAACCTCTCTGCAGTGTAATCCTCGCCAACCTTCTCCCACGAAACCTTGAGCACCTTCTCCTTATCCAATGCAGTCGTCCCAGAACCACTACCACCACTCTGTTTAGTCTCTTTAACTGAAGCAGATGCCGCATCCGCTACTTTACTTGCATGCATTGCCCGAATTCTTGCAATCTCTTCCTTAAGTTGCCTTGCAATCCTCTCTTCTTCCTGTCGAGCTTTCACAGACGGATCAGGAACAAATGCAGCCCTTTCTCTCTCTTCAAGATCAGACATCATTTTTCGCTTCCTCCCATCTTGCTGCACTTGCCGCTGCTGCTTCTCACGCTTAATTTTAAGAAGATCATCAAACAGTTTCCGTGCCTTTAGATCCTTCAAAATTTCATAAGATGACTTGAGCTTTTGGAAATTGTCATGAGCATCTGGGTCATCGAGACGTTTATCTGGATGCAATTCTAAAGCCTTCAACTTATAAGCTTTAGATATCTCCTTTTCCGTTAGCTTAGCTCCTTCCTCGCCAGAAGGTAATCCCAGAACTTTATAATGATCAACATCAACATCCATCTCTTTTACTACAAATTACCAATACAACACAATTAAACAAGAAGAAATAATGAGAAAAATTATAAATGAACAGTACTGACCTAAAAAACAATTGTTTATATGTGTGTTACAGAACAACATGCTTAAAATTGTACTACCAAACTTAACCCGACCAATTGTAGTTTACATTAAGAAAGCCATGCACTAAAAATTCAGTTCTAAAGTAAAAAGAGTCACTAACAACTATGAATCAAACCGGAGTCAATCAAATGCCACAGGACACACTAGAATATTACCAATAATAGAGTAAAATGATATTGAAAAACATAACCAATTGATCAATCCAACAATAACAAACTCAGCAATAAGCTAAACCTGATACAATTTGCCTAGTTAGTTCTGCTTCCTGAAAATTAATTAACAATAAAAATAACCAATTGTTTACAATTGTATTACCAAACATAACCGAAAGCAATTTTATTCTTACCCAGTAACACATTAACTCTTTAACCGGAACTTCTATGCTCAATTCACAATAATTACATAATTGTTACAATGATTCATAACTCTCTTTGTGATTAAGAGAAGGAGATGAAGCCACGATTAGAGGTGTAATAAACACAGAAGAGAAAGGAAAAAGAAAAGACAGCCCATTACCTGGTTCCCAGCTGCTGCGAAGAACGGCGAGCGGCCAACGGCGACTGTGCAGGCAGGGTCACGGATTCACGGCGTGAGATTGATCAAAATCAAATGTTAGAAAGTTAGAAACTAGGGATTTCGTTCCCAAAAATGTTTATAAAGTCATAACGAGATGCGGAAGGGTGCAGAATAAGCAAAGATATAAACCAATAGGTGAACGACATGTACCCGTTTAATTATATTTTAAAAATATTCGGGTCGGGTTTAGTCGGGTTTAAGTAATTGAATTCCACCTCAACCCGAGACCCGATGGATTCTATTTTTGGACTTAATGTCGGATTAGATAATTTGCGAATCCGACCAAAACCTGATGAATTGGGTCGATAAAATGTGTCCACCCCTAATCACAATTGACGAGCGATTGTCATCACTATAAGCAATTTACTATTAACTTGTCTAAGTATTTCTCTAATTATCAATTAAGATCCAATAAAAAGCCATTCTAACTAATATCAAAAAGGAAAAAAAAATTTACAAAATGCCAAATGTTAATATCATGCATCTATATTTGTTTAAATTTCTTGCATGTCGATATGTTTGTACATTATATTTAACAGAGTTATTGTCCACTATCCAAATATATCAAATATGTTAATGTAATTCAATGAATTTCGTGATATATTAATTTATAAATAATATTATCAAAAAAAAAAAACATCAATATAAATATATATATATATATATAATTACTAATTTTAAATATTTTAATTTATATATTAGAAAAATAAATTATATATATTAATTTTAAATATTTTAAAAAATATAAACATACCATTTACATAAATATATATTCATATACTTTAGTGGAGCCGTGGTTGACGCTCCCTTATGGTATGACAGGACTATCCATTCTTCCATCAGAATTTTTGACTTACCGGAAGGCACATTCTAACGATATCAAGCTCCCCAAGAGTCCACGAGGTGCATGGTGCCGTGGATCTTCCAAGGGTTGGTTACCAATACTCAAAAGGATCGCAGGTTGATCCTGAAATATTTCTATTCAATCCAATTTCAGGACTCTAAGCTCCATTTCCTTCCTTGAAAACAAATCCGTTTTTTCAAATTTATCTTTTTCTTCCGAAAAATCCCTCTGAAGTTGATGATTTTTTTTTTTTTGTGATAAAATTGAATTATCATCCGTGGATGCTTCGAACTGTGCAGACCGGAAGACGAGCTGGACCATCTTCGAATGCGAAGATGATCAATGTGTAGACATCTTGAACGTACGTAAGAACAACACTTAGCTAGATTGCGAAACGAATACTCATACATTGAGGGTGGGAGATCTGGATGTTATTCTAAAACAAATTCCAGGATGTATTGGAGAAGAAAGTGAAGTCGAATATATTCGCGAAGAATATGGAACTCAAGTTGTGTTGAAGGGAAGGACCAAAGCGTTGATACAATATTTGGTTGAATTTGGGGCTGAATTGTTAGTTGCTCGCAAGATAATTGATTTTACGGTTACTGCAATACAAGATCCTGATGATGATGCTTATAATGATAGCGATGATGATGTAGATGATAAAATGTTATTGTAAATAATACAAGATACGGTAATAGAGAAAGTTAAACACAATTCTCCTTGACTGAAGATGCCAAATTACAGTAACATTTGATTCAGGAATAAACATAAACGCATGTCGTCCCGTTTCTTGAAAATTCCCCCGTTACTTGAGAACAACTGCTGCATTTCTCAGAGCTAGATACCTCTGTACATACTCATTCGGAAGTGATCTTACAAGCTTGAAGACCTCAGCATTAGCATAGCGAAGATTTGTCCTCGGATCATAGTAAGGTGCCTGCATGGTACAAATTTTAAATGAATCTAGTTTGTGTTCCTACCACCTAGCTGTACGACGCTATATCTAAAGTTGTTCGAGCTTAAACAGCTTGGTTCTTGTTGGAAGTTGAAAAACATAACATGGATATTTTTTCTATGAGAGTTGAGGTTTCCAAATAGCATCAGAGCAGCATGAGTTCTAAAATGCAAAAGATCCCTAGAATATCAAAAAACCTACCAAATCTCAGAAAAATTGGCACATCCATTCAAGGACTGTCAGCAGAATAACAAAATAATATGATATAATAAAAATAAAAATCCTGATTTTCAATAGACCATTTAAACACATCTTGTAAATAAAACCACATACCTCAAATCCTGTTATATCACAAATTCTCTTGCATGGATGCATGGAGGGTGGTGACTCAATATTAACATCTGGAGAACAGATACAATAAAAGATCAATTTTTACTGGGAGGAACAAGAAAATTACGAAGGATCAGACGAGAAGAACAAAGCTTGTCATCATCTTAGAGGCCCAACATGAAGAGCATCTCTGAGGTTTTGAAAAAGTTATCTTACCAAAGATGAAGCAAAAACAATGGCATTATATATATTTTTTCACTGGTTACAACTATGATCCTACTTTGTTGCTGCACAGCCTAAAACATATGTGAACACACCACCGATATGAACTACAAATTATCTCCAATCATTTATTTAAGAAATTTTACATTTAGACTATAAGTTGCAAACTCTTGAAACCAAAAAGATTCCAGGGTCACTTTAGTAATAATATCGACAAGAAAAGTCACATTAGTTTCGGCAATTACACTCCTAAGTTTTCATTGATACAAACTTGTTTTTAAGATTCAATAAGCCAAATCATATTAAGATCATGAAGCTAATTCGTGAATGTCAACTACTGCTATGCAGGTTTGATTACATTCAATAGAACTGAATTGCGGTGAAACATAATCGTTTTATTTAAAATCCACAAAATACTACAATTCAACTCCTTATTCGTCCTACCAACAAACACTATCTCATTCAAAACAAGATTGCACAGAGGATGAAGCAAAATCTTGTCTCTTCATGCTTGTTACAACTACACAAATTAGGCTAATTAGTATAACGCAACTCCACTCACGATTCAAACTCCTCTCAATCTTCTAAACGACTCCAAACACAACTAAAGAATGATAGGTTTACCATTCACATTTACTTACTGTTAGTTTAGCAACTGCAAGACTCTAAATTCCCCCAAGTAAGCAAAAATTCTTGAACTACTTTACTTTTCCAATCATAAAACAATTTTCTAACTAAGAAACTAAAAGGGATGCCATGAAATTAACTTCTTTCTTCAATCATCCATATAAAATTCATAAACAAACAAATTCAACTTGGCCCATGAGTCACATTCCTCTCAATAATAGAAGTACAATTACCGTTCACCTTTACAACCTATTCATTTAGCACCTGCAAGACTCCACTTGAACTCCTCAATAAAGAAAAAGTCTTGAAAATTTGCTTTACTTTTCCAATCATAAAACAGGTTTCTAACTAAGAAAACAAAAGGGTTGCCGTAAAATTAACTTCTTTCTTCAATCATGCATAAAAAAAAGTTCACAGACGAATTTGAAACGAAAAGTAAAATCACAAGAAAAAATCCTCTCTGTTTGATGAATGTAAAGTTACTTACAATTGGGTTCGTCAGGAGGATAGTTCTGGTAATTCTCAGCTTGAAGGATCTGCTTAAGATGCTTCCAGTGTCTGCCCCTGGATTGGCCCTTTGGGTACTTCTCATACATCTGTACTTTCTTGAAACTCAAATAAGTTGGCAATACTAGCTCTGCTTCTATCACCTCTGCCTCCATCTCTCAACCTCTCTGCTAATTTGCCAAACAATTTTTACTTGCGAGCCCTGTAACACAAAAATCCTCCTTTTAGATTGAGAAAAATAGCCCCTTAAAAAAAAAAAAAAAAAAAAAAAAAAANATTGAGAAAAATAGCCCCTTAAAAAAAAAAAAAAAAAAAAAACAAATGTTAGAGAAGATTGAGTTTTACCCCAAAAAAAGTCGTATGAAATGTCCAAACTATCCTTACCATTCACTAACTCAAAGTTCTCGGTTCTGTTTTAGCTTCATCTCTTCATCAAACAAAGAACTTGATAATACTTGAATTCATTTTACCTGTTTATTTATTTATTTTCTCGGCTGATGGGACTCAGGTGGCTTGAGAAAAGAAAGTGATTATTGAGGTATTTTGGTCAGTTCATATTGAATTTTGGTCGCTTTCATTTGAACACTGGTCATTTATTGTAACCCTTTATTTTTTGGTTATTAACAGAAAAACCCCAACTTTTTAATTATTCGAGTTTAAAATAAGCTTCCTAGATCTGGGTGGTTCAGGTTCTCTCATAGAATCTAAAATCAGCACTTTTGCCTCTCAAAAAGTTCCAATCTTGCTGTCGTTTATTTTGTATTTTTAGCTGGAGACTTGTATTCATAACTTTGTCTCTAAAATTTAAGGCCTTCTAGTCTTGTTTCAACACATTGTTAAGTGCTGATTTTATGCTACTTAGCATTACGATTTCTATTAACATTTAAGAGAGAGAGAGAGAGAGAGAGAGAGAGTTCATGGTGTGGTTATGGAGAACAAGGTTCAACATTCTTTTTCTATGAGGTTAAACCGTCGAAATCAAACCCCAAGTTCCAAAGGTCGGTAAAGCTTCAACCTTTCATCTTTTTACTATCAAGTTAGTTGTTTCAAAACGTTATCTTTTGTGGGTTTGTGCTCAAATTTGTTTTACCATCATCATATTGCCGTATCAAACTTAAAGATACAATTTTGCTTTATTGACAACATACTAATTCTTTTGTGGGTTTTATATTCTATGATGAAAAAAGATATATAATTTCCTATTGTAACAGATGAAAGGTTAAAATTTTATTAAGTTTGAAGAAGTGATTTTTAGTTTTATTTTTTTGGTGGGTTTTAGTTGGGTGTCAAATGGGAAGGTTTAATTTTTATGAGTGTGTCACTACTTGGTTAGACTTCTAATAAGAGTTAAGTTAAAATTTTGAGTTATTTATGTCCTGGTGATGCAGATACAGAAGGTGGTTTCTTTTCTTCTGGGAGGTTGCCTCAAGATTATCCGATGAAGATCGTTTGGAAGAGGGGATTTGTTAGATTAATTCTCGTAGCGGGCATTGTGTGGATGTTACTTATTCTTGTTGTATTATTGTTTCACATTTGGTCTTGCCAATCTTCATTTGCTTTCTTTTCAGGTAATTAGTAAGATGTTAATTTTGTTCTAAAATTTGTTTTATTATTTAAAGTCTTCCTCAGTTTCTTCACTGTTAGAATTTCAATCATTAGTAATTTACAGTCAGTTAGTCACTGTGAGAGCAGGCTAAGAGAAAAGGAAATAAGATTTCTAATGTTTGTGTTTCATTCTTAAAGTCAGTAGCTCCATTCAAAGAGGCCCGGTACTTGAAATAGGCTCAGTGGATGGGACGTTTTGAATAGTTTTCGGTTTTAGGCAATGTTGCAAAAAATTCATTAATTACTGTTAACTTCCTGCATCTTTTTAATTCTCTGGTTCAAACGTCGACTATGTGATTAGTTAGGTAGTCTTGCTGAAAACTTTTTGTCTCAAAATTTCATTACAAAGTTTCTAGATATAAATTCTCAAGGTTTGAAATGATATTATGGCTTATGCTTGACACGCAGCTATTTGTAACAAGGAGGGCAAGGTATTCCTTATGTTAGACACGATGGGATTTGTTCCAAAACCACAACACCGTAAGACTATGCTAACATTTCTTCTTTGTGGTATTGATCTCTATGTTATTATGATAATTGATATTGATTTCAACCATATTAATTAGGTTGTCCAATTCCCATTGCTGATGACCCTGACAGAATAGTTATTCCAAAGGAAAGAACTCCTGACACAATCGTACATAATCTAACTTATATTATGGAGGAAGTCTTTGTGCAAAATGGATCTCAGTCATTAGCACTATTTGGAGGAAATCAAAGCTGGTCACAGAGAGAAGAGAGTTTTAAATTAAATCCTACTATGAAGGTAAAACTAAATTCCGTACATAGAGTAAATATTGGTTAGTTGACCATAAACTTAGAATTTACATTTTAAAGAAGCAAAAGTTAGTTGGGCATAGCTTTACTTATTTATTGATTGCTGAATTTGTTGTTACTATACTTTCCCATGATTTTAAATTAGTTTTATATTGTTTCTAATTGGTTCTGTCCATCAGGTGCACTGTGGATTTATGAGAAATGGGGGAGCTGAAATGGCTCCCTTGGATGTCAAATTTGTTAAGAATTGTAGGTTTGTGGTTGCATCTGGGATTTTTGATGGATATGATGTACCTCATCAGCCTACAAACATAAGTCGCCGCTCTAAGAAGCTCTTCTGTTTTCTTATGGTGGTGGATGAGGTATCTCTAGAATTCATAAGGAAGAATGTTACTGTCAGAGAAGATTCTGCAGGGGGGCAATGGGTGGGTATATGGCGTCTTGTTCTACTGAAGCATCCACCTTATGATGAGCCCAGAAGGAATGGGAAGGTTCCAAAGATTTTAACCCATAGGTTGTTTCCTGAAGCACAGTACAGCATTTGGATTGATGGTAAGATGGAGCTGATGGTTGATCCATTGTTAATTCTTGAAAGGTATATTATTCTTTATGAAGTTATCAAAAATAAAACTTTGAATTTAATGTTTTATGGTATTCGGTCATTCTGAAAATGAACCTTCACCTCAGTTTAGACAGTTGAATGGACATTTTTGGTTTGCACATTAACAAGTTATGCTCCATCTGAGCCTCAACAAGGTTAATGGAGCATAAGATAAAAGAATAGCGTAGTGAAGCAAAAAATTGGTTTGGTGATGGTGTGAATTTTGCATGGTATGAATTATTATCACCTTGTTATGGCTTAGAGATTTGCTCAGATGAAAGTTTATCCTCCTGCTGATTGGCCGAGCAATTCCTTTAAGTCCATGATGTCTTACCTTAAATTTCTGCATTTTCCTTTATGATTACAGCGGAAAAGTATCTTGATCGATCAATTGTTTTTTATCTGCAGGTACTTGTGGCGTGGAAAGCATACCTTTGCTATTGCTCAGCACAAACATCATTGCAATATATATGAGGAGGCTGATGCAAACAAGAGAAGGAAGCGGTATGCCCGACCTCTTATTGATCTTCATATGAAAATTTACCGGTATGAGGGATTGGAGCCTTGGAGCATAAAGAAGAGTACCATTAGCGGTAAGATGAATGTCATACTCTGGCTTAATATTTGCCTTTTCTTTTTTGGTTTTGTTACATGCACTTTCTTTTTATTTGCTATTGACAAAAGTTACGTAATGCAGATGTGCCAGAGGGAGCCGTCATCATTCGGGAACATACGGCAATGAATAACTTGTTTAGTTGCTTATGGTTCAATGAGGTCAACCTCTTCACACCCAGAGACCAGCTGAGTTTTGGTTATGTTGTCTATAGGTTAGGGGGTGCGTTCAAGTTCTTTATGTTTCCAAATTGTGAATACAACTCACTGTTTATTTTGCACCCACACACTAGAGAGCATTCTTCTAAAATTGAGTGGGTAAAAAATACAACTGAGTTGATGGGGAAAGGTAGCAGTATGAAAGAAAGTAGAGGTGGGTTAGGTTTATGGACTCCTTATACAGGGAACCTTGATTTAGTTGTCTTGCCACCGGTAGCTAGAACATCAAAAGCAGGCTGAGATTCAATGCTGTCCCATTTGGTCTTTTTTGAAGGAAGGATTCTTAATGAGTTCTTATCGGTTCCTCCCCGTTTCTTTGAGGAAGATCAATGGATGCCCTAGATTATTATTGTCACCATCATTATTTTCTCATTTTCCCCTCGTGAAATCAGGATACACGGATGGCTTAAAAAGATTGGAAAATACTTGTAAGAGACAGAGGTGATATTGGTTGCTTCAATCTACAAGATTTTGTGGGACATTATTACAAGGTTAATAAAGTTGGTAATGTTTTACAGAATCCCTGAAAGTCATAACTTTTAACAGATACCGTAGATGTGAATTTGGTATCTGGGATAATTGGTGATTAGAGTCTGCATTTGTCCTTTTGGAAGTCACTGCGTAATTACACATTGATCTAAAGTGCACTTGGAAAATTTTTAGTGACAGGAGATAATTTACTTTTAAAAGAATTATAAGATGTTTAAGGAATATGTCAAAATCTGCTGTTATCCAGAACTCATCCTCTTCTGATCCCATGTAAACTAAACTGCGCATGTGTTTATGAACATGTTGAGGTCCTTAAGCAACTTTGGCAGGGATTGAACAAGTTTCCTAAAGCATTACGGCAGAAAGCCAAACTTTGGCATCCCTACTTCATCCTTGGTCAGCCACGAGGCAACTATTTTTATTTCTGTCAAGTGGGCATTTGGCTTAAGAGATCCTCTTCATTCTGTCAACTCCTAGCTTAAGAATCGTCTCAATCCCTAAACTGAATTAACCAAATTACATCCATTCAACTCGATGGTATTGTACACGTTACATTTTTACCTTTGGTTTAAATTTCGAGCACAAAGTTAGCTGGTCTAAATGTTTCATACGTAAGAAAAGTTAAAAAAGCTTACTGAACTAAAATTGATGACTTTTGTAAACTACGATTCTAATGCATTGAATAGCATAATATTTTTTATTTTCTAATTGTACGTATGCAGTATAAACAGCGACAATGTCAAAAGTTGAGATTATTATTGAACATGTAAATACAGAAGACAATAATTGCCAAGCAAATGAAAACAGCAAGCTATAATTTCTTAGCGACAGGAAAGAAACCCAAAATGCAAAATTACAAAAATATGACAACAGAAACAAGCGCTTTCTAACTCTTCCCAGCCATTGAAATTCATTTTAAGAAATCATATCAAACCACAACTGGATAACTCACTAATAAATAAAAGATATAGGAATTACAAGATCTAAACAGAACTCGCAGTAAGAATATCGGTCATCTTGACTTAGCCGAAAGAGCTTCGCATGGGGGCCTCAACTGGACTACAAACCTTTTTATTATTTGTGCTCGTAGGGGAGATGCGACCTAATATGGAAAAGCATGCAGAATAAACAAATTGTGGACAAAACCAATGAAGAAGGCAAGTGAGAGTGTATGTCTGTAAATGCTTGTTTCTTCATCAATTAGCTGTATCGCGACTGTAGAACTGCTCGAGGGTCTTTCCAGGTATACGGTGGAGAAGTTCACGAGGGAAGATACGAAGAAGTGTCCATGCCAAATCAAGAGATTGGAAGATGTTCCTTGTGTCATAAGCTCCTTGTGTAACAAACTTCCTCTCAAATTTTTCCAAGAACTCCAAGTATAGCTGTTTCAGACAAACGAGTTTATTAGTTTCTTTTCAAGAAATGACTATTGCTTAACAGTAGACAATATTGTGAAAGTGGGATAAAACAAGACCAGGTCCTCAGAAGAGAGTGCTTCCTCTCCAACCACAGCTTTCATTGCCTGGACATCCTTCCCAATGGCATAATTTGCATACAGCTGGAAATTAAAGAGTCGAGCAATCAATACCAAGATATAAAGGCTATAGGTAAACAGTATACTGAAGTGATTCTGCTATATTGTCCAATCATACCTGGTTAGACACATCAGAATGGTCCCTGCGAGTCATTCCCTCACCAATGGCACTCTGTAACGATATAGATCATAGTATCAAGAATATGTCTATATAAATGAACTTGTCTTTTATCGATCCTCCCCAGCAAATTGAGAGTTGAAACATGCAAGAGATGTATCTTTACCTTCATCAGACGAGACAGAGATGGAAGGACATTGATTGGTGGATATATCTGTCAATTTCAAATGGAAAAATTTTTTAGTTAAAAATACTTGCACCCTACTCAACCAATCAATGTCATTGTAAATGTATTAACAAACTGTTTCTCAGGATTAAGGACCAAATTTAATCCAAATTACAATTCAATATCAAGCTAAATGATATTTTAATCTTGATATGTGGCATTGATAGTGTCAGCTATCCAGCAGATAGGCAACTAAAATATTTACACAAAATTGCATCCTTATGAGCCATGTTCATCCAAGTTACCTCAGATATTTTCCCAAGCAAAGCAAGAACAGGAAGACTGACTGGTAACACATAACAATGAGTCAACTTTGATTTCAAAAAGTTCAATCTATGGCATGCAAATTTATGGACATACTTATAAAGATAAAGCAAATCATAAGTAGGCTATATTGCTATAAAAGGGTTTTGAAGTTCCAACAATCAGCTTAGACACAAGTCTATTTCAAAGTAAAATCTCCGATCATCATATCAGAGAACTGAATTGATGCCTTTTAATAACACAAGATTTATAACCTTACCTGTCTATTATGGAGCTGCCTGTCAATGTATATCTGCCCCTCAGTGATATATCCCGTAAGATCAGGAGTGGGATGTGTAATATCTGATCAAATTTAAAAAGAAAAGAGCTCAAGAATGTCCACTACTACAACAGGGAATATAACCATTTATGCAAGCCACCCAATATGGTTTGAGGATGCATACCGTCATTTGGCATGGTTAATATTGGAATTTGGGTGATCGAACCTTTTCGGCCTTCAATACGTCCAGCACGCTCATAAATTTGGGCCAAATCAGTATACATATACCCAGGATACCCTCTTCTACCAGGCACTTCCTCTCGGGCAGCAGATACCTGCAGTAACAATCAATAGGTTGTATCACCATAACTGTCCCAAAAACACTCAATTGGAATTGTTAAAAAAGGGGAGCAAACTTTAACTTTCTAATGAGTTCTTGGATAGGCCTATAAAGTTCTGCAAATACATGAAATATGCATGGGCAATCAGAGACATAAATGCTATTTTTACCTCACGAAGAGCATCAGCATAGGAACTCATGTCTGTCAGTATAACAAGCACATGCTTCCCACATTCATATGCCAAATATTCAGCAGTAGTAAGAGCGATTCGAGGAGTGATAATGCGTTCGATTGTAGGGTCATTGGCCTGTTCAAAAGATGCAAAAACAAAATTTAAATGCAAAAGTTCTTGCATAGGGTATAAAATAATAAACTTCCGCAACAAAATAAAAATTCAATTCTTAGAAACAAATATCCATTTAAGTGTTAATTTACATATACCAGATTAAGAAAGAGAGTCACTCTCTCCATTGATCCATTTTCCTCAAAATCACGTTTGAAAAACTGTGCTGTTTCCATATTCACACCCATAGCTGCAAATACAATAGCAAAATTGTCGTCTCCCTCATCCTGGAAGTTAATAGATTAAAGTTAAATGAGAACCAAGTTATGATCTTCACTGAAAAAACCCGAAATACATTAACAGCGAGAATCACAGGAGAAAAGGAATTCCCAGTAGTCATCAAAAAGATATCTTGATCAGAGGCAAACAAAATATGGACTAAATAATAATATGTTAACAAGATTAAAGCTAGAGTCTAAATAAAAAGGCTCCCCAAGATTAATGATATAATATTGTGTTATTGATACAAACATGTTAATTTACTCATTTATTTCAACTAATATTTGTTAGGATCCTAATTGCAAGGTATGGGACTTGAATCCCACATTGGAAGTATGGGCTTCTTGTGTGGGGTTTATAAGGCTTTGGGCTCTCC
>JANKKB010002190.1:36027-106586 GCA_026225775.1 Bursera palmeri
TATGGGCTTCTTGTGTGGGGTTTATAAGGCTTTGGGCTCTCCCACCTCAATAGCTAGCTTTTGGGGTGTGGTTCTCCTAAGGTTCTTATCAGAATCTTAGTAAACTGTTGATTAGATTTTGATCCAAGGGTTGTCATTAGTTTCCTAACATTATTGGATCAATAATATTAGTAAATCTATTTAAGTTTATTCATTTTGATTTTGGCATATCAATTGACTATTTTACCCTTTTCACTAATATTTTTAACAGAAGATAACTACAGCAGCAGACGCATAGTCTTCCAAAATGAATAGGATGTTATGTGGGATTTCGCTGAACCATAGAGGAGGTATGTGGAATTAACCCTTTTAACTATGATAGTTTTGTATCTAATAAAACTATGTAGACCATAGTCTTCCACTATCTGAGTTTTGCTTACATGTCAAAAGATTTCAAGGACATTTCTATGATAAAGATACAAAAAGATAATTTTGCTCTGCGCAATCTAAGCTGTCACCACTACAACATCTTTTGTTCCCTCTCTCGATAGGTATGATATGCAACATGTTTACATCTATCTCTGACTTTACATAGAAGAAAGATGCCACGTCAGTACCTGCCAGGCATGGGCTGCTAACAATTCCAATTTCGATAATTCTGGTATTCAGGCTATTATGCCTATTATCTCTCAGCCTGATCACGAACACATAAAGAAGATCTAATATATCCCTTGTTTGACTGAAATTCAAAGATGATGCTAATGTTCCAAAGGAACAAGCTGCTCAGAATAAAGACTAAGGGATACTTATCGGACTCTGAACCTATGAGACAATCAAGCATTATAAGAGTTCTACATAACAAAAGATGAACAACGAAGCCAATGCATCCCAAGATACAAGCAGGGAATAGGGATATAGATGCAGAAAGTCTTCATCACATATTCGTGAAGGCTTTACTGACATCCTAAATGGAATATCCTGAGGGACTCAGTCCGATGGCTAAAATGAGAAGATATGAAGGAGATTGAAATACTCCATTAGTTTTAAAAGACTGTCTCCTAAGGGTCAGAGTCTGAAATTTATTTTTTTAGGCCGTTTCCCTTGGGAGAGCGAGGATTACCAAAACATCCTTTCTGGAATGGTTCAGCTTCTTATTGGATTTTTCATTCCAAAGGATCCCGATTGGGCCAAGGAATGTCCCTAACAACTATAGCCAGCATATCATTTTCAGGGTATAATCCTCACCTTTCTCAACAGGCTCTTCAAAATTCTCCAGATCATGGACCTCACGATATCAACAATCAAGCAATCAAAGTTCTTTTTTTTATTTTAACCTATCAGAATAACTATCATATCACCTATGAACATGCTGCATGATAAATTCAAATACCAACCTCAAAATTCAATACCAACCGCATATCCTTCAAATAAATTCAAATATAATTTTAAAAATTCAATACCCACTACATATCTTTACTTAAACATCAAATCTTTTTTGAAAACAAAAACAAAAGATTCTCAAACACACACCCAAAATCTTTCTGAAAATGATATTTCTTGCATAGTGATAAAATAACACTCCATTTAATCATTGCTTCATCTGCTTGTCTTAAGAAAGATAAATTATTGAAAGAACAGAAAAAGGCACTACCTAGATAGATAGAAGGGATATGATAACACAGGTTAAAGTAATCTGAACTGAAATAGATACGTACCTGCCCACCTTCACCCCATAGAAACAAGATCTTTTAAAAAAAGGTACCACACGAAAATGTGGAGGTTAAAAAGTAGATTCTTTGACAATAAATTTAATCAAGTGTTATAGAATTCACAAATAGAAACAGTAAAAAAAATCATAACAGAGTCAACTAAAAGGAAACACCAATTAGTTTTTATTAACCAAAAAAAAAAAAAAAATCAAGTAAATACCTAGATAGCATGACACAAGTTTCATAGATTTTTGCGAGGCTACAAGCTTGTGTAAATACCTTGGATGATAGTTTAATCCAAGCCTCAGATGACAACCGCTTCATGGAGCCAACCTTTGATACTGGGACTTTACCGTGTGAGCATTGCAAAGGTGCATTGTCTAGAACACTGCATCATATTATAGTGAAATACATTATAATAACAATAAGGATGTCGAGTATTAGCTGCTTTTGCCCATTTCAGGACTGTTTTAAAATGTCCTGAGAACTATATTTTGAGTTTTTGATTATTTTGAGTTGTCCTGACAAATACATGTATAAACTTACTATGAATGGCTTGTTCACTGTTTTGTAAATCTTTCTTCAGTTAGTACAATTTTTTTTCCTTTTTTATTCCTTATCCACAAAAATATAAAATCAAATCAAATAAAAAAACAAGAACAACAATACACAAGTAGTATAGATTCAGGCTTCAATGCCAATAAGAGAGGAAGCAAACCAGGAAACCCAGAAGATGTCTTGGCTGTAGGAATAACTAACTACCCAAAAAAGCAAATATCCTTGTCTACAGGACCAAGCAGATTATTATATGCACAAAACAAAATGCAGAGCAACAAAAGATATAAGAACAAAATTATCGAGAACTTGTACATACGGTGGGGAGATGTTATCCGCCCATTGGCGAAGCCAATCTGTAGAAATCCAAAAAAATGGTTCTTCAAGTGACCGAACAGGTGATATAGAAAGAACAGAACGCACTTCCTGCCTGCGTTCTGTAAAAGTATTCAATTCACTCTGCTTCTTTGATTTGTATTGTTCACAAGCATCAACATATGACGAATTCAGCTCTATTATCTCTTGGCAAAGATGTGATGGCAGATAAACACCATCATGTAAGAGAATTGAATCATTTTCTATTTCCATATCATTGATATCACAGACCACCTGTTTCTTCTCTGCATCCTTCTTGCTATGCCTAAGATTATACATCAACATGTATGCATCACTAGAAGTGAATCTCTCTACATTACAACTGTTACTAGATTCTGAAGACTGTGGCTGAACATCAACATGGTTTACATTGGTGCCATTCATTCCTTCTATAACAGGTGGACAAACAACATGCTCAGAACAAACACCTTTAGAACTAGAAGTTGAAAAGCCTTCTCCAAAAGGGTGATGACCTAAGTTTGAGACATGCTCATCATCAAATTCCCACCACTGCCCTGTATTCTCATCCTTAATAAGTGCAATATAATGACCACTGTTTACAGCAGTTCCCTTGTGAATCAGTACAGCTGACAAGTCGTATGTTAGATCGACCTCAGATGGCTCAGAGAGTCTCTGCTGCATATTTAGTTCTCCCGGGAAACAAAAAGCAGAAGTTATTTTCTTCTTCATGGTAGTCTACTGACACAAACCAATTCACAAAGGAAACATTAATATAAGGAAAACTGATACTACAAAATCAGTTCTGCACTATAGTAGATGACAGAATTCTCAATTAAGAAGATTGCTCCTGAGTACCATATAATAACTACAATAACAGATATCCAATATTGGGAGAATTTAGAGAGGGGAAAAAAAAAAAAGCAAAGATTTTGTAAACACTTCGTTTTCTAAGTGGAACATCAGAGGCTTATTATTATTATACCAATATAGGAGTGGACCAAGTGCTCAGTGAAAGGATAAAGGACAAACAACTTTCTTAGGGGAGGTACAAAAGGCTTAGAAAATTCAGTATAATCTATGTTATCAATGAAAAATATTGAGATACACTCCTACAACTAGTACAGCACCAACTCTTACAAAATCAGCCCAAGACCCCTTCCCAATTAAGATGAATTAGAAACAAAGATGAGTCTTCGACAACAATTCTAAGCCACTAAAGCTTCAAGGATCATGAAAATTGTGGCAAACCAATCACAATAGCATCTGTCACTAAGCATACAGATGGCAGCAATTTAAGGCATTGGCGATACACCTCAAATATAAAATTCAATTGAATTGACCCCTAAAACCTTGAAGATTGCAACATATCATAACCAAATACAAAATGATAACTGCGTATGGGCAAAAGAATTCCTGCATATCAGGCCATTGAAGGCAGATCTTTCTTCATCCCCTGGACCATTTTGTAGCCCAATAAAATTTCACAAGATAGGATAAAATTACAGTCATCAAGATATAGTAGCACATAGTGAGACCATATGCCTTACTTTACAATTTGCAGTCAATCTCCATACAACAAGAAAAGAGTATATCCTTTTTCTTTTTCTTTGATAAAAAAGGAAATATATTACGCATTTTTTCCCCTAGTCACCACAGATTTAAGTCCTCTAATGCATGATTATTAAACTTTAAGAAGCTATAAATCCCACTAGTATTCAAGGAATAAATGTTCCATATAGCAGAATTGTTAAGAAAATCTCATTTCCATTTGCCATTTGGCATGCATCATGTAATTTTAAATAAAAAGCAAAATAAAGGATAAAGAAAGAAGGATATATATGTTAATTAAGCATGACAGTGGGACCCTATGCTCTCAAACATAAATCATAAAGTACCTTTGGAAGGAAAACACAGCGCTTAAGCTGAAAATTAAGAACATCAGGCAACGACCGCAGCTTGATGCTCCGAATAGCATCAACTCTTGTTCCACATGATTCGCAAAAATATTGATTATCTCCATGAAGCTCTTCCACACTAAGGTAATCATCTAAACTCTCTTCTAAAGTTTTTAAGCCCTTGACATTCAACTCAAGCTCATAAAAGTCTTCCATCTTTGCAGAAGCTTCAGAGTCTCTTCCACATTTTGAGCACCTAATCACCACGAAGCAGCATGGGTAAGACGACATTGAACTTGAAGCTCAATCCACAGCCACAGACTCCCTCCAAAAGTAAGTATAGAAAGTGAGAAAAAGAGAAGTCATTTTACTTGCCTATATCAAACCACAGAAGAAAATATAAAATTTAGATAAGTTGTCTTCACCACATAAGTTGTTTTCTGAAGAGTACAAGTATTACGTACTTATAACTGTCACCAAGACTTTTAGACACGTGAAGGACGACCACATGTAGCCCTTAAATGTGAAAAAAATATTTTAACTAAGCCATAAATAGCTAAAGAGGGAACAAATCTCTAAGAAAAAAAAAAGCTAAATTTAACTTCAACATGATTAAGGCAATGCTCTAAGTGCAAAACAGGAATATTTCAGTTCTAAATAGTGGACCTTCTCTGATTAAATAAACCTCAAGAAAAGATATTACTAGTGCTAATTAAGGAGGAATATTAAGAAATTTAATGTAATAGACAAAAGTATAGAGCAACTCGTAGAATAGAAAGACAGCATTAATCAACTTAGCGCCTAAAATCAAAATCTATAATGGTAGGATAAAAACCAGAACTAGATTTGACAAGATCCATTCTTACGTTGTCACATGTGACACACTTCCACGGAAAAGATCTTGAACAATGGTTCTAGGCTTGGAAACTTTAGAATGGCTGAAACAACGCTCAAGCAAAGAAAGAAGCAGGGTCAAAAACTCATGGCTATCCTGTTGAACTCCATTGTCTAACTCCAAAGTTTTTATAAATGGAGCTGAGTCAATAAAAGCCATTTTGCTGGCATGCAACTGTGCAAAAAGTCTCGCAAGTTGATCCAATACAGGATGTTGTTTCAGAACATCTGGCTCAACAGAGAAAACACCTTCACGAAATGATTTATTCATGTATAGGCACTGCAGTATGCTATTAGCATAGCATGTTGCTCCGAGATTGGTCAGTCCAGCCGGTGAAGAAGCAGAGGCACGGAGATCCTTACACAGGTCTGGACCAAGAGCTTGAACAATATCTGACATTTTCTGCCATAATCCAGATTTCCTGCTTCCATTGGGAGGTGGAATCAACCCACAGAAGCAATTAGGGTTATCCTTAGTATTTACACGGCAGCCTTGACAAACTGGCTTTGGAATCATGTAAAGTTGTTTCACATCATCATCGGTTACCTCACCAGTTGAATGAATTTTCCTATGCAAGGCCAATAAAAAAACGCAAAAATACATATCAAAAGTTGAAAACATAATGCCAGAAAAAAATAAATATACTTGGGAAACAAAAATGCTTGTACCTCAATATTTCAGAAGTGGTATCAACATCAGCCAATTGACGGTGTCTTTTATTTTTACTGCGTGTGGTTGGTCGGCTCATCTTGTCA
Organism: Bursera palmeri; assembly: GCA_026225775.1. Taxonomy (NCBI): domain Eukaryota; kingdom Viridiplantae; phylum Streptophyta; class Magnoliopsida; order Sapindales; family Burseraceae; genus Bursera; species Bursera palmeri. The sequence goes on from JANKKB010002190.1 coordinate 42,152, forward strand.
ACAACCAACCCTGTAGTGATCATTTGTAAGAAGATTTTGTCACAGACTTTACTCATCACCTCTTCTAGTATCAAGTGGTCAATTTTAATTGAAATAATTGACATGTATTATATTAATTTCAAAATTTAAACATTCCACATAAAGATTATAAATTTTAAAAACCAAAGTTGAAAAAAGTACATTATACATGATATATCTGATTAGATCTCTCTATTTATCCAAAAAAAAAAAAAAAAAAACAGATAGATATAATTTCCAAAAGAATAATTTATAAATTTGATAGACCAAACCAACGTGTGATACATAAAAGATTATCTCAGATAGATACAATTTGACAATAGAACAAATGAAAGCTTAAGATGTACAGTTATATGTTAGTAAATAAAATAGATGAATCTCCCACATTTTCCAGGCATAAGGATTATGCTTGATTAAGAGCCAGATAATTGCAAGGGTAACTAATCATTATATATGTTTGACAAACACATGAAAAATTATCATACAAAAAAACTTCGGTTTTCAACAAATCTAAGTAAATCAAAAATAAAATATATAGAAACAAGACATTAACAACACACTTCGGCACACGCATTGATTCAATTTAAATCATATTGGGAGGTTTTCTATAGATTTTATAATTGTAAACGCAAGCCATGTCTTTAAAAAAAAAAAAAAAAACTAGAGTAAAATCAAAGGATAAATTTTTGCAAATGGAGTGATTTGTAAGGGCTCTACATTATTTTATCAAGGATAAATTTTTCAACTAACGACTAAATTTGAAGTTAAGTTTTGAAAACTATCATGACATTCAAGATATAACAGATTTTGCATTCCAGAGAATGTTGACTAGATTTGACCAATTAGTTGAGGGTTAAATGAAAATTTTTCTTTAAAATTAACGGTTAAATTGGCGAAGTTAATAGTAGGGGAGTTTTAAAAAATTTCTGAAATATTGAATGGTAGATTGTATTTGAAGTAAATATCAGGGGATGCAAATGATATTACCCCCTTCAATAAATCAAAATTTAATAGGTATACTGCGTCAACCATTTGAAACTACAATGAACAAGCCATTCAGCTCAGAGCCCTCTCAAATCTCACTTCATTGAAGAGTAAAAATAGGTTCTCTCTTCCCTCCATCTTCCAGACTCTACAACATTTCTTTTTTCCAAAATCTTAAGAAAAAAGTGCAACAAATTTGGCCATTTTGGTTGAACCATAATCCAAAAATCTCCAAATTCAAGTTGGTGTAATCGAGTCTTTTGATATTTTTCTAATTGCAGGAAAACTTTTGTTCAAATTCGTGTAACAGTCTATCCTTATTTCCTTAGTTAATTATTATGATCATGACTCTGATTTTTCTTTTAAGTTTTCAAATATTGTCAATTAACATACTAGACCACATTTTCTTTCGGCATATTTTCATTTTATGGTATTCTAGGGTTTCTTTTTTCATTTGGCTTACGTTTACAATAATAAAATCTACGGAAAACCTCCCACTACGACTTATAAATTAAATCAATGCACATGGCAATGTTATATATTTATTATTTGATTTGGTTAATTTGTTGAAATTGATTTTTTTTAATCAAATCATCTTTCATGGGTTTGCTGAACATATATAATGATTAGTCACCCCTGCAACTATCTTGCTCTTAACTAGGCATAAGGATTATGCCTGAAAAATGTGAGAGCTTTATCTATTTTGTTTCCCGACTGATAATTGTATAATTTAAGCTTGCATTTTGATCTATTGTAAAATCATGTATATCTTACGCTTCCGTTTGAGCTATTGTAAAATCATATCTATCTGAGATAATATTACATATATTATGAGTTGGTTTGGTCTCTCAATTTATCAATAATTCTTTGGGAAATTATTTCTTTACATATGTATATGAATAGAGAGATCTGATCAGATATATAACGTATAATGTACTTAGCCCCTCATATTTGGTTATTTTCGTACTTATCCCAAGTTGACAAGATAAAATTTAGGCCATAATTCATGTAACTCAGTAGTTCCTGGCTATCAAAATATTATTTTGTAGGTTTATTTCGAGTTTTGAGACAAATCTCTTTTTAAGCAAAATGGTTATCAAGATTAGAGTGTGTTCCTATATCAAAAATATTAAGCGCAGTTGTGCAAAAGTTTCAGTCATTTCAAGTTATTTAACTGTAGCCAGTTTGTAATCTGCATTACCCTAGTTATTAAAGAATTTTATATTTTGTGTTCATATAAAAGTGTAGAAATAATTAAGCTTTGATATTTTGGTTAAATTGTAACGATATATAGTGTTATATAGTGCTATCTTTCACAGTGAGGTTAAGAACTAGAGTTTATTTGAGCGAGATTAAGAAGCACAAAAGCACAAATCAAATTATGTGAATAAGAGACCAGGAGAAGCTCCATATTGGCTTAGATGTTTCTTTACCTTGCGTTTGTTAAATCTCTATATTGTCCTTTTCCCATAGTTTCAGCTAAGTTTTAAAATTAGCATGAGTTTATTGGAATTACAATGTCTATAGTGAGGTTGCAATACCAAATTACTTTGCTGTTAGGTCTGTTCTTTTGTCTGAAGTAGGTCTCAATAAAATCCAACCTGAGGGGAACAGGATAGGTAATGTTTATAGCTAAAATAAGCATGCATTGAGTTTATTTTTCGAAGTCTGATGCATCTTCAGATTGAGTAGTGTTAGCAGAAAACCAACCCAACCTAACCTAGATAGTGCCCGACTTAATCAAGAAAAAGAAAACATATCATTCAAATTTAAACATCTAAACTTCAACCTGATACGGAGCTTTCTCCCATTCTTCTATTCACAAAATCCAATTTGTACTCTTCAATTTCGTAATCTCACGCAAGTAAACCCTAATTTTCAATGTTCAATCCAGATTTTTGATCTCCAGATCACTCTCTCACTATGACATTGCTCATTACAAAGTGTTTCACGTTCTCGATCTACTTAGCATGTGTTTGTATTTATGGAGACAACACAAATATTATTCAACATTTCTAGATCAATTATCCACGGATTGGTGAATTTTTATAAATTCAAAATTTTGTTACACTTTTATAATTGTGCACTTTCAATTCGCAAAATCCATTAGATAATAGATGCACTGTCTCTTGCCTAGGTTTTCTAACAAACTAACATACAAATTTACAAAAAATTAAAAAAATCAGAAAATAAAAAATGACACATAAAATGGGTATTGTGAAAATAACAACAAAGAAAACCCAAAAAAAAAAAAAAAAAAAAAAAAAAAAAAATTACAANCCAAAAAAAAAAAAAAAAAAAAAAAAAAAAAACTTACCAGCAGTGGTCGGCACAACGGCGGGTCGCCGATGCAATAGGCGGTTGGATGGTGCGCTCTGCTGGCCGGATCGCTGTGCGGCACTAGGTATGTTTGGCTTGTGCAAGGAGTTGACGGAGAGACCGTGAGAAAAATAGTGGCTAGGGTCTGATTTATAAAAGTATTTATATATATCTGATTCCGTGTGATAAGGTACATGTAATTCTTGTGATACCCAACCAAAAAGTGACACGTGTCTTATAACCTCCTCCTCTTCCTTCGGCCTGAATTTTCAGGTTTTTCGTGTAAATCTAATTGCCACCTAAAACAAAGGTCGTAAAGGGGCACAATTAGTTAACTCTCTTGTGGCTTACGAAATTGACATTTAACCATTAATCAAAAAGTGACACGATCTTTCTTCTTAAATGACGTAAATAACTCTTAATTTTTAGAATTAATTTCTAATAACTTTACTGTCATATCGCTTGAATTAAAAAACATGTCTGAGTTGGAAATGACTATTTTGCCTATGGTGATCCTCTTCCTCGACTCATTCATTCCTCTACCACTTCAGTTTTCTCCCTGAACTCTCATTCAACAATGGCAATAAACACCAGGATGTGTATTTTCTCTATAATCCAAATATTGAAATTTTTTACGACAAAACAAACATGGGAAACCGAAAGAAGCCACTTCGGGCACTTTTAGAACTGGTCGAACAACACTTTAATCCACTATCTCTTTGAATGCAGCTACTATTTGAGAAAGAAGAAACCACAGACATTTCAACTAACGAAAAAGTGGGATTTGATATGACAAATATCATTGTACAAATAGAACATCTGCTAAAGCTAAGATGATGGAAAAATCAGATTCATGACAAGCCGATGGGAAATTTGATGTCACAAATCTTATGAAACACAGAAGTTCAGACCCTTCCCGAATTAGATTTTATGCTCAAGTTATGTCTCTGCCTATGCACAACCGAATACTACGGGGTCAATATTCTAATAATCGATTGAATTCATTCTCTCCGTTACTTTCACTTACTGATTAACAAAACTGTTCAACAGTTTGGAGGTATATCCTCTTGTTTTTGCAGCTCATTCATCTAAAACCAATCAAATAGCAGTGGGGCTTACTAATGGTAGACTACATGTTCTTGAGCCCTTACAATCTAAAGTCGAGTGGGGAACATTGCCTCCTGTCGCCGATAGCTAGGAGTTTAGCACTACTTTTGGTTCAGCTTCTTCGAAGGAACTGTCAAATAGCAGGTTTTTGTGGCTTTTGACTGCTTCAACAGCCTTATGGACGACATTGTCTTCAATGGGAAATTCCAAATTTCCAAATTCCAAATTTCGGAATCTTGGTGAGAGACGAAGCTTCTCACTACTTAGGAATATTATTGGCCAAAATTAAGACGAAGCTGCAAAGAAATTATTAAGACTTTTATAATGGAAATGATCAAATGGGCAACAACGCATTCAGTTGTATCTAAACCCTTAGATAAGCACCTTTTTAACTTCTAACGGCCCAGGTCAACTTAATTCAATGGTCTGTTAATGCTGGTGAGAGAAAAAGGACAAAGGGACATCTTTTTTTTTTTAATTATTATTAATGTCAAGAAGATTGAGAAGCAAGCTAAAATCCAGGGATTCGCCTTTCTTGCGCAATGAAACCGTAAAAACAACCAAAGAAAATTTGATTAGCTTTAAAAGGGGATAAATATATAGATACCTCCAAGGTTTGGTCTAAGTAACAATCTCATCCTTGTTATTAATAAAATAACATAGACACTCCTAGAATTAGAAAACATAGGGTTTTGATACATAAAACTATAGGTCTTAATATTACTTAAAATATCAAAATAAAGATTTTTATGTTATTTTATGAATAATAGGGGTGAGTTATAATTAAACCAAACCTTGGGGTGTCTAGTGTTTATCCCGCTTTAAAAGTCTATGCAACTTGCGTAGTTCTTTGCGGTCATCATTAATATTCAAATCTCACCACATTTTCAACAGTAGCGTCGAGAAAGACTGCCCAGAGAAAAATTGTATTTTATGAAAGAAAATTGATCTTTTGGGCTTTGTTTTGGGGGTAAATACATAGACACCCTCAAGGTTTGATCTAAGTAACAAATTCACATATGTTATTCATAAAGTAACATAAAGATCCCCATTTTGATATTTTAAGTAACATTAAGACCCCTGTTTTTATGGGTCAAGACCTCCGTGTTTTCCAATTCTGAGAATCTTTATGTTACTTTATAAATAATAGGGGTGAGTTTGTACTTAGACCAAACCTTGGGGGTGTCTATGTATTTACCCCCTTTGTTTTGTTGTTCTTGTCACATAGGCTGCGAATCTTCGCTACCCCACTAGCTAGCCCGATCTTTTTTCTTAATCCAAGTTTGCTTTTTTTTTTTTCTGTTTAAATTCCTAGCTTGTCCCTCCTCTCTGATCAGTCCCTGTCTCAGTATCTTCGTGTTTTGTTACTCAGCAACAATGGGGTTCTTGAGTTTTTCTTTGCTCCTTGTATGGTTGCTACAGCTTGTTTATGCACAAACAATCACTGACCCTGCTGAAGGTCTCTCTTTCTTTCACCATGTATAGATTCTAGTACAGTTTTATTCACGTCCATGTTTCTCATTAACTTTGCTTTTGTCAGTGGCTGCCCTCAATAAGATGATCGATCACTGGAACTTAAGAAGTAAATTGAATTTCACAACTGACCCTTGCGCCCAGGATGCTCCATGGAGTTCCAAGAATGCAAATCCCCGTATTTTCTGTGACTGCACCACCACTTCCTGTCACGTCACTCACTTGTTAGTAGTTTATCATCTTTTTTATCATATTTTAGCTTCATCATTTTGTTAACAGCAGCCTAATCTAAATTTGATTTACTCATGATTCAGAAAAATTTATGCCAAGGACATTGTGGGAGAGATACCAAGAGAGCTGTTTCTGTTAACGAAGCTAATTGACTTGTAAGATACTGAATTATTCCAAAAAATTTTCCTTAAATTTTAGTTCTCTTTGTCTATAATTGAATTGATGCTTATAAATTATGACGCAGGGATCTGCGTCAAAATGTATTAAATGGAACCATCCCAGTGGAAATTGGACAGTTATCAAATATGCAATACCTGTAACTGCCAACAACCTTTCTAAGATTCTATATTTCTAGTGCTTTTGAAATTGTGGAATTTATGCATTTTAATAGTTTTCCTCTGTGTTGAGTGATTGAACAGTAGCCTGGGAATAAACAATCTCACAGGTCAAGTGCCTCCAGAACTTGGAAATCTCACCAAGTTGATAAGCTTGTTAAGTGCAAATCTGCAAACTTTGAATATCCATTCGCTTTTAAGTTGGTCATTCACTCCATATGTTGGAACAATTTATAATTTCCTTGGTTTCCTCTGTTTTGCAGAAGCTTTAGCTCGAACAATTTCTTTGGATCATTGCCCAAGGAGCTAGGAAATTTGACATCTTTACAGCAGTTGTAAGTTGTGTAATTCAAAATTCATATTTAAGAATTTCTTTATAATTAAGAGTTGCAACTTAAGGAATATAAAACCTTTACACTGTTATCGCTTTTTTTTTTTAACTCTCAATCTTATGTTATTTGGAATCATCTTTCAGGTATATTGATAGCAGTGGAGTGAGTGGACCAATACCACAAGAATTTGCAAATTTGAAATCCCTACAAATCCTGTACTTCTCTATCGAATGTAGATCATTGAACAGTAATTTTGAGAAGTAGATTATTTGATAATACTAGCTGTTACCTGATATATATATATATATATTTTTTTTCCTTTTTTCAGATGGGCATCAGATAATCTCTTTACTGGAAAGCTTCCGGAATTTTTTGGGACTCTTACGGAGCTCATTGACCTGTATGCATGATTTTCCTAATTTATAATGCTATATGTTATCGTCCCATCTATATTTGACTGGTGCTCTTTGCCATTCACAGGCGACTTCAAGGAACACTGCTTGAAGGTCCAATTCCAAACAGTTTCGGTGCTCTAACTAAACTAGATGACCTGTAAGGTCTTTAAATTGAGAGTATTATATTTTTAACCAAGGAAATTTCCCCTTTATGAAATCGAAATTATTTAATGCTATTTTATTATTTATAGGAGAATTGGTGATCTCAATGGTGAAGATTCTACCCTTGATTTCCTAGACAGTCAAACTAGTTTGTCTACGCTGTAAGATTTTTGTACATTATTAATGCTCCAACTTTTTTTTTTTTAATAAATTTTTATCTGTTATGAATTCAAAGGATGTTTTGCATTTTCTTCGCAGATCATTGAGAAACTGTAGAGTGTCAGGACAAATTCCTGGACGACTTGGCAAATTCGTTAACTTGAAACTACTGTAAGCAATCTTGAAAACTAGTCAGTTCAGAATACTTTGAAATATGTTCAGAGTTTCCTTCATCTGTAATAATTTGATTGTCATATTGCACTGAAACAAACTATTACACTTTACTTGCAGGGACTTGAGCTTCAACAAGTTAAGTGGTCAAATACCTTCCTCATTCAAAGATTTTGCCTCGTTAAATTATCTGTAAGTAAATCTTGTTTTAGCTCTCGTTTCTCTCATCACTATACTATGAATTAAGCAAACAATTAGCTATAAAATTCTTTGTCAACAGATATCTGGAAATCCAAATCAGAGTATCTCTTGACCTGAAATATTGTCATCCCAGTCTAGATCCTGGTGCTTAATAATTTGAAGAGTACTCAAAGTTTAGGGGCATAAGCTACAAAATTATGCTATCCTTTCATTTACCATCCTCATTCTTCAAGATTACATATACTTCATAATGACTTGATTTCATTTTTCTTAATTTGACAACTGCTTTCTTATTCTGCTGTTAATAGAGTATATCTTAGGGCTTTTTCTATCCGGTTTTCTTCTTAAAGATGCTCATTATGTATCTCAGCTATCTTGGAAACAACAACTTGAGTGGAGAGCTGCCTGTGAACATCATAAGTCCTAAGCTCATTGCAATGTAAATGCTACCGCAGATCTGATTAGCCTTCTGTCTTTTTATAGTTCATGCACAATTGTTTGCTTATTGAATTGGCACTTCCAATCCAACAAATGCTTTAACTATTGCCCTGCAGAGATGTCTCGTACAATCCCCTTTCCGGAAACTTACCACTTAATTTTGCCAAAGCAGGATTATCAATGTAAGTTAAATTACTTTGATTATTATCAACTTTTAAGAAACTACCTAAACTGTTCCATCATAGGTGCGTATTAGTTATCTATTGACGATATGGAGGCTATGAAAACTTTCTTTTGTCAACCTTCTTAGTAACATCTGTTGCTGCTGACATGAACTAACTTCACTCTTTCTTCTTCAGGAATGTCGTGGGAACTTCCATCAATGCAAACAGTTTGGTGGAACGGTTAGATGTTTTTCAATTCAGTCTTGTTACTTGTTAGTCCTAGATTAACCTCGTATTTCTCTGATTATATCGAAAAAGAAAATGTCCAAACATATCTTATCCTTAATCTTAAGAACTAGTCTAATTATCTTCTATATTGTTGGTTACAGGAAGGCTTCTAGGTTGTTGCAATGCCTCGATGGCAACACCAAGTGCAGCAACAAAGTTCCATCCTGTAAGTGCTTGCAATCTTTTGCAGCTCAAATTGCTCTGAACATCATTTGAACATTAAACTACTAGAGAAAGTAAAGTTTTAAGCAAGTTAGACATTACCGGACTTATAACATGTTTTCACTTGATATTGTTTACTCTTGGATGTAATCAGTTTGAGATCATTTATGTTAAGTTATTTTTTATGACTTCATCCTCATTTATAATATCATTCCAGCTTCATTTTCTGTCAAGTCTGGAGGCACAGAAGGAACATCAGCATCTGGCATTGAATTTGATGATGACTCTGAAGCAATGGAAGCTGCCTCTTTTTACACAAGCTCTGATTACAAATGGGCAGTAAGCAACACGGGGAATTTCATCTCAAACCCACATGGACCCCAATATGTAGCCAAGACAGATTCTCAAATCACAGGAACTTTAGAGTCTGAGCTGTATAAGACAGCAAGGACCTCCCCAAGCTCTCTGAGGTATTATGGCCTTGGTTTGAAGAATGGGAAATACAATGTTGATCTTCATTTTGCAGAGATAGCAATGGAAGACTCAAAGTCTTGGAAAAGTCTTGGAAGGCGCTTATTCGATGTTTACATCCAGGTATGATGGAAAAACCCTGTTGGAAAATTTAGAGATAGCCTTTACTATAAGCTCAGATTCTCTTCTATAGTGGATGAGACACTGTTGGTGATCAGAGTGAAGCAACTGTTGACTTACATCTTTTCTTATTTGCCTTTGATTGCTTAAGGGTGAGAGAGTTCTCCAAGACTTTAACATTCAAAAGGAAGCAGGTGGATCCAAAAGAGCCTTGATGAAAACTTTCGAGGCAAATGTGACAAACACAATCATGGAAATCCACTTCTTTTGGGCAGGGAAAGGCACTTGCTGCATTCCAGAACAAGGCACATTCGGACCTTTAGTATCAGCAATCCATGTTTCAAAAGGTTGACAAATTTTCTCCTTTTTTTCTTCATTAGTTGCAACATTGTTTTCTTATCTTAATTATCTTTTATAACACTTCTGCAGCCTCTGATGGCACTGGTGATTCCAAAGGAGACAAAAAGCGTGTGGGAACACTCGTTGGAATAGTATTTGGCTGCGCGGCAGTGCTTGTGATAATATCCTCCATGTTCTACCTCTGGTGGACAAAGAATAAATCTTCACGGCACATGCGAGTTTTCACAGAGTCACCGAAGCATAATTTGGTAAGATGAAGCCACATTTGGAAGCTGTAACAAAAATGATAAAAAGACTCACAAAATCATGCATGCCTCTGGTTATCCTCTGCTACCCATTAGCCTCGTTTGTAAGTTGTATATTAATCATGTCAAATTGTTAAGTGGTCCTCGTGATATTGTTCAGTTTGTTGTACTCTTGTTGGGTGGGGCAAAATAACAGCACGACCACGGTGGGACTCGAACCCACAATCTCCCGCTCCGGAGGCGAGCGCCTTATCCATTAGGCCACGCGATCACTTGCAAGACGGCATTTGACGTATACTTCCAAAATCAAATTTTTACTGTTGTTCAGCCAACTTTTTTTTTTTTTTTTTAATGTAGGTAAATTCTTAACTAAATATATTGAATAAATACAGTTTTCAAATAATTAAAATTTAATTTGAGTTTATGTCATCTTGAAGATATTTTTACCATAAATGACATATACAAATCCTAAAATCCGTTGAGTCTTTTATCTTATAATTGATTTTAACAATAATAAATATATGCTCCGCGATAAAAAATTTACTTTATATTTTATAAAAGGAAAGGCTACATTTAATTTTTTTTTTTCATTTTTTATGCAATTAATTAGTTCATAATCGAAATAAACATGATTAAAGGATAATTAAAAGAGTTTTTTTTAATTAATTTATGGGAAAAATCACTATGAAGCCCCCTTAGGTTTGGCCAAACGATTCAAAAATCTCTCACATTTCACGAGTATAAAACTACTTCCTCGTTGTTAACTGCCCCTTACAAAAAAGCGGATTCTAAAAAAAATTAAAAGTTTGAAACTTACAAAGATATTCAAGACCACCAAACACAGCTAGAGGTGTCAAAAGGCCAGGCCGGCCTAGCCCAGCCCAACGTGACTCGCTACAGTACAAATGTAGGCCAAATCAAGGCCTGGGAGGGAGACCTAAAGGCTGGCTCGGCCTGGCTATCAAATAATATTATTTTTTATTTTTTATTTATTTTAAAATTTTTAATAAAAAATAAAATAGCCAAAATATTTTTATAAAATTTGTTTGTTCAAATATATGATAATAATATGGAAAAAATCATATCCATTTTTGTCTCCATTATTAATAAAATTAATTTTTTTAAGAAATTAAATAAAAAATTTCGAAATATATATAAATTAAAATTAATTAACTAAATAGTAATAAACCTAAATAGTATAAGCTTAAATGGTATTAGGTCAGACTAAGGCCTAAAATTCTTTAATTTGGTTCAGCCTTACTTGTCACTATTAAGACTTGGCTAGGCCTTTATGCAAAAAGTGGTAGACGGACATTTTGACATCTCTAGACAGTAGACATAGCTGCTCGTTATCTTGCCCACCGACGCAACTTCTTCTGATTTCCTCTGTAACAGCTTATGTTTCTACCTTGGTATAAGAAGAGAATTATTTTATTGAACATAAAGATGAATACAAAGGGAAATTTTACACCTCTCGGAATCTTATCTTACAAAGGATGGAAGAGCCCTTTATATAGAACTTTGGTTGAAAGCAAACAAAAGAGACAACAGTAAAAAGTTACAGCCATTCTTGTCGACAAACTATAGCAAATACTAACTTGCCATTATTAAGGTGAGGTGGAAGGTTTACAATGTTAGGGAATTCTGACCCGTCTGATCGTTCTCTAATATCTTTATCATATCTCCACCAATTATAATAATCAGGAAGTGGTGGTTTGTCCGTTTCCATGGATCAAGAATCATGATATGTCAAAGTCTATGTCTTGACTGTATTGGTCCTGTGAGTCTTGAAAAAGAGAAGAACATGGTCGTTAGTGTTGGTTGAGGCCAAAGAGATCAACTTAGCTATAAAGGATATGGAATGCTACTTTCACGTGCTTCAAAAATTATACCGTGCTTGTAGGTTGAATGATAAACTTTTGTGTAGTGGCTAAGCTAAAAAGTGTAAGTGCTTGGATATTGTTCACAGGGGCATCTTCTTGGACATAGGGTCAGATTTAGGGACGGATGCCATAATTGATCTCTGATATTTGCCATTAAAATTCTTTGAACTCCTGAGAATGGGATTCCCATTGTTGGGTAAGACTGTAAGGATAAACTCCATATTCTTTAAAATGAGAGAAATATTGAAGTATGTTTTGCTCGGTATAAATTTATATCCTTTTGAAAATAAGGATGACATGCTATGAAGCTCTAGTGTGTCTAAGACTAAAATGTCTTTTACGGTTATGGTGATCAGAGATTGATATCTTTGAACTATTTCATGAAAATTTGAAAACAGTCAACTGGAGTGTCTTGAGTGACTTTGTTGTAGATCACGATGGCTAAGCCGTGTGAGTATATTTTCTAAATTGAATTATATTCAAATAGAATGTTGTTGGAGAAAAAATCATAAAAACCAAAGATAAGGATATTCAGGATGAAATTAATGTTTCCAAATGGGAAGGGATCAAACTAAAATTCTGACCCAAAGGGATAGCCAAGCAGAAATTCAGACCAAAATGATTTTCTTCCCATTAGATAATTTGTTTAATTATTTTGAATATTTTATTACTTTTAAATTCATCTCAATTTAAAGGATAAAATAGTTATTTTGATCATCTGACAAGATTCTGTCTCTGTCAGGGTCCACTTTTCTCTAAGCAGCTAACGGCAAGGGGGTTACTGGTATATTTCGGAAACCTCACTACCACTTGTAATACAGGAAAACCACAGGGGTATTATACTACACAACTACTCATTTGACTTACTCTTCTAAAGTGGACAACCCACATGGAACTGTATGGATCTATCTGTCTATGACTTCTGACCGTAGTACCAATGACATTTCCAATATGGGACTCGTCTCTTAGACTCTCGGATCAATCTCCACGTGTCCACTCCACACATCCAGTTAGATCGAACCGCTGTCATCGTGAACCATACGCGTGATGCTGTAACAAAACAAACCCCAGAAGCATCGCGTGTTGTAGCAAAACTCACCCTGTCGCGCCTTCTGTTCTGATTCTTGTCTTTCGGAGACACGAAACACAGCCCTCCGACTTGCGGTAAAATTGCAGCCTCTCACCAAGTCATAGATCACATCGGCGGTCCATATCCTTCGACGTCGACAGACCGAACTCATGTATTTAAATTAAAATTCACCTCTCTTTGACATCCTTACCTTCTCTATCCTCCCCTTCTCCACAACACATAGCGAGAGAATCTAGAAGCCCAGTCGCAGCTTCAAGTCAAAAAGACGGCGGTTTGCATCTCTCGGCTACTACACCGAGATTCTCTTTATGTATCTTTGAATCGGAGTGAGGCAACAAAGCCGACGCCGTTTCTTTGCCGACGCGAGCCTCCTCTCCCCAGATTTGGCGATAAATTCAAAAACCCATCGTTTCAAGTAATGGTAATTAAGCACTTCGCAAATCTTAATTAATTAAAACTAAACTGTGTTAATTTTAGCATTCGAAGTCGAACAACTCAGTGAAGAAAGCGTTGAAAATCGCACGACATAGATGGCGCCGAGCACGATTCGGAAAGCAATCGGGGCCGTCAAAGACCAGACGAGCATAGGCTTAGCCAAGGTAGCGAGCAACATGGCGCCAGACCTCGAGGTCGCGATAGTCAAAGCCACCAGCCACGACGACGACCCGGCCGACGGGAAATACATTCGCGAGATCCTCAACTTAACATCTTATTCTCGCGGATACGTCCACGCGTGCGTATCGGCAGTGTCGAAGCGTCTGGGCAAGACGCGCGACTGGATTGTGGCACTGAAGGCTCTGATGCTTGTACACCGGCTGTTAAACGACGGCAATCCGATACTTCAAGAGGAGTTATCGTATGCAACGAGGAGAGGAGCACGGCTCCTGAACATGTCCGATTTCAGAGACGAGGCTCACTCCAGCTCATGGGACCACTCAGCTTTTGTAAGAATTTATGCTATGTATTTGGATCAAAGGCTTGAGCTGATTTTATTTGACAAGAAAGGCGCTTCAGGCTCTGGAAGTCAAAAGAATGGATTTGAATCGAGAGATAGAGGTGATTTCGGGTCACCGCCGCCGAGACCTTACGAGTATGATTATGGAGACTCTAGAGGGGATATGGGTTATGGAAATTATGGGATGACGAGGAGATCTAGATCGTTTGGTGATATGAGTGAGGCTACGGGGAGAGAAGAGAAAAAACCAGTGGTCGTGACTCCGTTGAGAGAGATGAAGCCAGAGCGGATATTTGGAAAAATGGGGCATTTGCAGAGACTGTTGGATCGGTTCTTATCTTGCAGGCCAACTGGGTTGGCTAAGAATAATAGGATGATTTTGATTGCGTTGTATCCGATGGTGAGGGAAAGTTTTCAGATTTATGCGGATATTTGTGAGGTTCTGGCTGTGTTGCTTGACAAGTTCTTTGATATGGAGTATACAGACTGTGTTAAGGCATTTGAAGCGTATGCTAGTGCAGCTAAGCAGATTGATGAGCTGATTGCCCTTTATAATTGGTGCAAGGACACCGGTGTGGGGAGATCGTCTGAGTATCCTGAAGTTCAGAGGATTACAAGCAATTTGTTAGAGACTTTGGAGGAGTTTGTGAGGGATAGAGCCAAGAAGCCCAAGAGTCCAGAGAGGAAAGAATTGGAGGCTCCTCCTGTAGAGGAACCTGTACCGGATATGAATGAGATAAAGGCATTGCCTCCTCCAGAGAATTACACGCCTCCACCACCACCTGAACCAGAGCCTGAGCCCGAGCCTCTGAAACCACAAGTGGTCGAAGATTTGGTGAATTTGAGGGAGGATGCGGTTACAGCTGATGATCAGGGGAATAGGTTGGCCTTGGCCTTGTTTAATGGGCCTCCGGCTAACAATGGTAATGGATCATGGGAAGCATTTCCATCAAATGGGCAGCCAGAGGTGACCTCGGCTTGGCAAACCCCAGCTGCTGAACCTGGCAAGGCAGATTGGGAATTGGCATTGGTCGAGTCAGCCAGCAATTTGGCAAGACAGAAACAAACATTGGGTGGTGGGTTCGATCCATTGTTGTTGAATGGCATGTATGATCAGGGCATGGTGAGGCAACATGTGAGCACTTCCCAATTGACTGGTGGAAGTGCAAGTAGTGTTGCATTGCCGGGGTCAGGGAAGTCTGCAACCCCAGTTTTGGCTCTCCCAGCTCCCGATGGAACTGTGCAGACAGTTAATCAGGACCCTTTTGCTGCATCATTGAGTGTTCCACCTCCTTCATATGTGCAAATGGCTGACATTGAGAAGAAACAGCACTTGCTAGTGCAAGAGCAGCAGGTATGGCAGCAGTATGCGAGGGATGGAATGCAAGGGCAATCAAGTTTGGCTAGGCTCACTGGCACTGGATACTATAATGCGGGTCCTATGAGTATGACGCCTTATGGAATGCCGCCTGTCAATGGGATGGGACCGCCGGCTGGGTATTTCCACACTCCTTACTGATTTTTTCCACTTATATCTAGAGATGTCTTCTCTTTGTTTGTCTTCATGTTAAACTCTAGTGATTTCTTATGTGATATGATGTTGTTCCGTCAGTTTGTGCACAGAACTTGGTAAGGGAAGGCGGGAGTGGGGAAGAGAGTTTGAAGAGATTAGTGATTGTTGGGGGAGGATCTGTAATCCATTTGTGATCATGTCATTCTGTGCTTTTGTAATATTAGAATTTGTTGACATCTTTGCATTTGTGTTAACCTTGTCTTTCGGACACAAAACTAGATGGAATTTACTTTGATTTCTTGTCAGTGCATTGGGATTCAGATTTCTTTTTTTGTTTTTTTTTTTTGTTTTGGTTTGGTGTCATCGACCATCTCTAACGTAGTACCATTACATCAGATCCTCTGTGGAAGGTTATGTCCTTAGCAACATCACTGGTTAGGTCGTCCACCAAAGAGAGGAAAAATATGACAAAAAAGTTAGGTTCCTCTCTTGTTAGTTGTAATGATTATCTAGGTCCCTTTTGTTGGCCTCTTCTTTTCTTATGAAAGGGGAAATCCTTCAAATTTTGGTAAACTGTGCTTATTATGAATATTATTTTTTATTTTTTTTTATTTTTATTTTGGTTAATGGGAAGACACAAGAGTTGAGCCAATTTTGGTAGGGATGTTAAATGTATTCACATAAATGACGGTTTTGACCAGGCACATTATGGAGACTAACCTTCGTTTAGAATACTGTTTGGCGATCTAGATAGAAAAATATCCATGTCCCAGACGATAATGACAAACTAATGGAACTGATAATAGTAAGAATGTGAGCTCGAGTAGCTGAGTTAGATGAATTGATCATAACTGTAGTAAATAATTAAATCCAACCGAAAAATCAATGAAGTATAAATCCAATTTAGATGTCAGACGCCAAATGAAAACAGGGAAATAACTTGTACCTCTAATCATACGAACATGATCTATTTGAATTCTTTTGTTTTCTTCTTTCAGTAATGGTTATCAAACTTGTCACTGTAAACCCAATCAAAATCAGAAATCTTAGTTTGTGGATCCCAGCCGACGAGCCAATATACTAATGTAAGGCCAAACCTTTTTCCTGTTGGCTTTTACTTCAGGGTTCACCACTCAGGAGTTGTTAGAATAACCTTGAAGTGACAAGTTTTGTTTTTCAGAAAAGTGGGCACTCGATTCTTAATCTCTTTATGAGCCTTGTTTTTTAGTTGATTCCTCCGCATATAATTTGTTGCTTCTATTTTATCACTGAAATGGTACGAGATGGTCCACTTAAAATTTGGGTGCTCATGAGCCAAAAGACTCAAAAGTAAACTTGGGATGAGAACGAAGAAAAACTTGAATTTACCATTGACATTTATGAGGATCGTCGTGGGCATGTATTCAAAGGTTCTGGTGGGAGTTAGCGATTTTGATGAAATCTAGCATTGTGATGGGCAACCATTCATGGGATGTCCAGCTATACACTGATATGAATGAAAAGAATTTTGTTGTCTTTTTCTTTAATTAATTTTGTTGATGGTAGAAAACAACTGTCCATGGAACTGAGTCCACATAATTCCAGTCACACCATCAAAACCTTTGGCCACCCATGGCTGATGATGCAGACATTTTTTATTTGGAAAATGCTTAATGGGATTATAGTAAATTAAAGGCTATAGCATACCCATAAAATACTATCACCATTTACATGCAATGCGTTCACTTTTTGGTTGAAACATAAATCATCATAGCAATCTTTAACTTTTCAGTGGCATATGAGGCATTACCCCAGGCTCAATTGCTTTATGGTGGGTGAACCTTCTGATAGTCCACATCAAAGAGGCAGCCTGGCGCCCACCACTAGCCACATTTTTACTCCATATTCTATGGCAACAATGCGTCGCTCCTGCACGTTTTTTGCATCTCTTGATTGACTGTTTGTTTATTCTGTTACATCTTTGCACAGATACCTTCTTTTACCATTGCTTACCCTACTGTGCGTTTAAAGTAGGTTAAACGTGATAATAGATGATACGGGATTGCACAGTACATTGTTGCATACTTGCCTTAAAAGTGAAGAAAACAAAGCATGTACTTAGTGAAAATGGATAATGACAAATTGGTTGAGAATTTGGTAAAATAAGCACGAAAATCAATCATAAATCACCTAACACGCTCTTTTGTCAAAATCAATTGAGAGGTCAACTTCAACTTCGTGGTTCCTGTGTGGGACTGAAAGCAGCTCATCCATCTCAGTCCAACAAGGCATGTGCAGTTGTTAACTCCCTTTCGGTCAGCTGTGAACTTCTACTTAAAGCCAAAGCAGTAACTTACTTTCTCTTTTTCAGAAAGATATATCTCTCACTAATCTATGCTTTCCCTAAATGTAAATTTTAGATTCTTCGACTGATCCAGTTACTGTTTAAACCACCTTTCGGTTTGTTTTTCTCCTTATTTGGAGCATAAACATCAACAAAGCTTGTTATTTTGTCTCCCTTGGTGACCCTATTTTGTGCCACAATGAGCTTGCAGACTCAATTAGGATTTCAGAGATTGCTCTCATAACTCCGGCTTATTTCTTCCCAGTGGGAAAGAAAGATTTTATCTGCGTAAGCTCCTCATCTCTAAGGATCATATTTGATGAGAATGTGATCATCAAATTATATTTAATTTGATCCTAAAATTCAATAATTAGTTTTGAATTTTAGGATTGGCAAGTACAAATGAATCGATTGATCATTGGGTTAAAATACTAAAAGGCCCAAAAAGAAATTCAGATTATGGTGGTCCAATTGACTTGGGCCATTTTACAAAGAAAAGAAGTCTTAAATTATACTGTTGGGCCAGGCTACAGCATCCAAAACTTGTAAGAGCCCAAGTTCAAATGGGCTTCTTTTCTTACTAGTCGGCCTGAAGTCTACGCTATCCATTAGTGGAAGACAAATGGGTCGTCAATCAGGTGCACATATGGATGACAGGTGGTCAACATGCGAAAAAACAGTTATCCAAGTCGCAAGAGGACGAGACAACATTGAAAAGTGAAAAAGATGTAAGATAAAGCTAAGAGGAAGACAGCGATCTCTAAAGTGCAGCAACTTGCTATTGTTATGATTAAAGTTGGTAAAGAATATCAAAGCCAAACCACTAGCTCTGTTTGCCATAACATTACAAAAGTTAGAGAGAAATTATCCCCTGATTTGCGGTAAGCATAAGCATATCATTACAGTTTGTTTGGATTAGTATTGGTTTAAATAGAAGTAATTTGTAATAATTACGATTTGGCTGTATGTGATCTGATGTGATCAACTGCAATGTTATTACTGGCCCTACAAATATCACATATAGATTAATGATTGATCAAAGCGGATTCTCCGATGTCATATGAAACAAGTACGCGTCCTCATCAATGGATAAAATCAGATATGACGTGTGAAAGGAACCAGCCGTTGAATTTGCATTTATTTGGTGATTAGTTAAAATCAAATGGCTCTGAAATCTATAAATTTGGCGATCGATATTTAGTTAGAGAGAGCTATTATTCAAACTAAACCTAATCCAACCTAACCCAACCCAGTAACGTGGCCCAATTAATTAAGCTGATTAAAGTGACGAAGACAACTGGGTTTTTTCCCAGTTTTCTTTTTTAAATTTACTTTACCGGTAAAAAAAGAGAACAAATTTACAAAAATGCCACCAGTCAATTACAGTTTCAATTTCATTGCCATCCTAGTCCTTGAAAATCACATCTTTTGCCATGCTCAACAGCGGTTGAATCGAACCCCAAGAGAACTTCCTCGCAAACAAGAACGGGTCACGCCGTTTCATCACAGACACATCAGAGCCGTTGTTTCCATCATCACCGTACCTCGGCCTGTCCCCTCTCAACTTCAGTATCAGCTCCGGTCCCACCTCAGAAGCCTGGTACTCCCGAGGGTGACCACCGCTACTAATACTCCAGTCCACGTGAGTGAGCGTGGCGGGCACGCACCCCCGTGGGTCCCGCATGTGTAGAAGTGTTGGAAAGTAGTTTTCTTCCGGATAACAGGTCTCCTCGCGCGTGCATGGCTGGTTGAACTTGTTCCAAATCCTCTCATCCCTCACAACCAGCCTCGCATGCTTACGTGTCATGGCCCAGAACTGGGACCCAATCCTAAAATCCTCCAACTTGACGTCTGGTAGCATTGCGGTCTGCCCACGCGCCGCCCACCTGTCGTAGGACCCCGGCTCGTTCTCCAGAATCTCAACGAAACTCTTCCTAGATTTTGCCAACGTTTTGTACGTGAAGTTGAAGGAGTGAATGGGTATGCACGAGGGAGAGAGGATGGCGAACATGTAATTTCCGGGGTCGTCAAGGAGGGCGTGCGCGAGCAAGCGACGCGCAGCGGACGTGAGAGTGGGCGTATAACGGAGAGATGGCTGAGAGGGTATAACCCGTTGAGAAAACACGCCGGAAAACGGTGGGTCGTATGTGAAGGTGGGGTCTGCATGGACGTAGATGTTGTAAAGCTTTTTACTTGTTCTGTTGAAGTAAATTTCCCAAAGTGGCGCAAAAGGGAGAGGCGTAGTGGTGAGGAACATGAATGCGATCTTCCTGGGCGATGCGGGACGCGAGTTGGCGCCGGCTGCTACTTTGAACAGAGATTCGTCATCTTTAGGTATCTGTGGCGGCGGAGGAGGCGGAGACGGAGGAGGTGGTAAAGAAACGGGTTTGGGTATGGGGAGAAGAATGGTAACGTGGGTTTGGTGGGTGTCGTTAGAAGTGTTTTCGTTGGTGTTGGATGTGGGACTTGTGACAGTGAAGAGAATGGCTAAGGGCAAGCAGAGAAGTAAAGCACAGAAAAGGGAGAGTGGGGATGGAAACAACATGTTTTCCCTCTGTTCAAAATTGAGTTTCTTGCTAGAGAATATCTACGTAAGTAATTGATTTATTCAGAGTGAGAAGTTTGATTCTTTTTTTCGCCTGTGTTAATAAAAAAACCTTAAACTAAATTAACAACGGAGATTAGAGTTAGACACTTAGACCTATAAATATAAATATAGAAACCAAATGTCCAAAAGCTGTCCTTTCTTGCTTTGATCACGGCCGTTCATTTGAACGCCCATCAGGAAAAGGAAATGGGATTTTCATTTCCATTTTGATGGTACTAGTATATACTTTTTACTTCACATTAGGAGGAGTTACGAGTGGAGTGCATGCAAAGGGTGGGCCTACTGTTACATTACAAGTAACAAATAACAAGCTAGACTAGAGTTGATGCTTTACAATGTGATGGCCTCACATGTACTGTCATGCCTTCTCCGCGTATTGCTTCCCTTTCAACTTAATTTATAATCTTTTAAAGACTGTACTTATAATTGAAAATTATTTAAAAAAAAAATTATTAAAAGATATTTAATGAGTAATTATCATTGACCACCCCAACCTTTTTCTATTTTTCACTCATATAGAACGTTTGTCTTTTTTCTCTTCTCTCATCCTTAAGTTTTGAAAAAAATCTCTTCTCAAGTTTTCTAGTTAAAAATTAAGTTAGTTAACATCTATTAAGCTCTATTTATTAATAAATTTATTATTTTATTCTTATTAATACATATAAAAAAATACTTAATTTTTAAAAGATCATATTAAATAAAATGATCAAATTACCTTAACACATATTAAAATTACTTTTTATGGACAATATTAACATATATTCGTATTTATTTCAAGAGTAATTTAGTCATTTAACTTAATATTATCATTGAAAAATTAGTTATTTTTTATATGTTAGTAAGAGTAAAATCATAAATTTATTGGAATATAGAGGTCAATAGGTGTTAACTAACGGAATTTTTAAATGGAGGACTTGAAAAGATATTTTTTTTAAAACTTACGGATGGGAGAAGAGAAAAAGGACAAACGTCCTATATAAGTGAAAAAAGGTAAAAAGGTAGGGGTGATCAATGATAATTACTCGATATTTAATTCGAAGTCGAGAATGATTTGGAATGATATTTTGAAATTTTATTTGACATCCCACTGAATCT
Source organism: Bursera palmeri (assembly GCA_026225775.1). Lineage (NCBI taxonomy): Eukaryota > Viridiplantae > Streptophyta > Magnoliopsida > Sapindales > Burseraceae > Bursera > Bursera palmeri. The sequence goes on from JANKKB010002190.1 coordinate 63,754, forward strand.
AAAATGAACATTCACCCCCTAAAATATAGACTCCATTCCATTCCAATTTTAACTGTTAAATTCCAAATTTATCCTAATATATTAATTAAACATTAAGATTAAAATATTTATATCTCGAATATTAAAATTATTTTTAAGAATAAAATAAAATTAAGAACAAAACAAGATTATGAATTCTATCCCAAGATCAATTTTAATGCACAATCATTTCCTACTGTTACATTACAAGAATACTACACTACTGACTACACCGGCATCACAGCCACCACCACAACACCCTAGCAGCCATCATCACTGTCACTAAATCCTAGCAGCCAGCATTAGGTTTCTTAGGAGGTTGAAAATTTTCAAACAATTATTTGGTGGGGTTAAAACTTTCAAATACTTGATTGGACTTATATTAGACAAAGATCAGAATTGATTAGTGATCTTTGGATCTTTGTAACATCTCCTTTATTGGTAAATATAAATAGAGGATCAAAGATAAAAAGGTAAGTGATTTGATCTGTATACTTCGTAAACCAGAAGAAAACTTTTTGGCAAGATTGGATCTTATTCATTATTGAGATTGATATGATTCATTATCAAGAGTAAATGAACTGGCGGTGATTAAATGCTCGGTGATCAGTTTCATGAATTCTTTGTGGAGTAATTAACATTTATCACCCCTACCTTTTTCAATTTTTTTACTCATATGGGACGTTTGTCCTTTTTCTCTTCTCTCATCCTTAAATTTTGAAAAAATCTCTTCTCAAGTCCTCCAATTATAAAATCCGTTAGTTAACATCTATTCACCTCCATATTCCAATAAATTTACTATTTTAACCTTAATAAGACATAAAAAATAATAATTTTTCAAAGACAATATTAAGTTAAATGATCAAATTACCCTTGAAATAAATACCACTATGTGTTAATATTATCCATGAAAATGTAATTTTAATATGTGTTAAGATAATTTGATCATTTAATTTAATATTATCTTTTAAAAATTAAGTCATTTTTTTATATATGTTAATAAGGATAAAATAATAAATTTATTGAAATATAGAGGTTAATAGATGTTAACTAACAGAATTTTTAACTGGAAGGCTTGAGAAGATATTTTTTTAAAACTTAGAGATAAGAGAAGGAAAAAATAGCAAACGTCTCATATGAGTTAAAAAAAAAAAAAAAGATAGGAGTGATAAATGATAATTACTCATTTTTTATCAGAATTTGTTATGCTTTCAATTAAAAACATCAGCAAATCACCTGATAAAATTACATTACTTTGTATATAAACTTTCAATTGTAATACCTTTTATTCAACAATATAAACATTGGACAACTTTATTATTTAATCTAAATATAATTAGAAAAACTAATTTACGGATGTAAAATCTTGTATGTAAAGTGTGTGACATCGAGTGATTAGTTGGGAGGTTGTACGCTTTTGAAGATTAGCTTCTACTTTTTGATATGTTTGAAGAGCAGCTTTCTACTTTTGACACACAAAGATTTCACGTGGTGTAAAAACTGACAAGAGCTATGGATGATAAAAGATTCGAAATTCCAGTCGCTAGCCTCTCTAATGGAGTGGTATCCATTGAAAATGCGAAACCCACCTTCCACTCGTTGGAAACCGCAAAGAAAAGGGATGATTACATTTACATAGATGAGGGCCGGAGGAACATTCCCACTGCTCAGTTTTGACTCACTTTTACAAAACAATTGAACCCTTGAGGGCCGAAGACCTGGGCTCTTATCGACTATGCCAACCTCCTATTTGATGCAACACTGAAAGTGTAAGTGAAGCTTAGCGCCCCTACCAAGTACTTTTCTCACACGCATGACTTGTACATGATGATGGTGATGTTTTATGCAAACAATTTCGTCCAATCCACTAAAGTTGTGGGTGAAGTTCGAACACAGCATACCATTGGATAGCCAGCATCAGCTACCTAATTATCAGAAACCAAGCAAATTCAATTTGGTTTCTTGCTTATTATTGAAATGTTGAATCTTGAAACTGAAATTAAAGTTGTTTTACCGTTGTTCCCACTTGAGTTGAGTTAAAATGTTTGTTGGGAAAGTTAGTATAATGTTGTGAAGGATTACAGAACGTATGAGTAGTGAGTAGAGGTTGAGGTTGGGGTTGCATAGATGCCACCGACAGTGACAACATTATCAAGTCTCTCCCCCTTACCACTACATGATGTATGGACAGGAAGGGAAGAGAGTAGGGAGTTAAAAATAAAAAGAAAGAGCCAAAAACAATGTAAAAGGAAAGAGAGAGACTCTTGGGGCTAGGGGAAGAGGGCATGTGGATGAGTGGGGGACACACCAAACTCATCAATTAAACTCTTGAAATTATTGAGCTTGTGACAGAAAAGAAAGAAAAAAGAAGGCAAAGCAAAGCAACACCGTTTCTCTCTCTCACACTTCAGTGCTTATATTTTGGACTTTGTGTGTCCCTATGCCAGTACTGTGTTCTGCAGAGCAACAGTGAAGAAGTCACAAGTAAGGAAGAAGTAAGGAAAAAGAAAGCCAAAAGCAGAAGCAGCCAAGCCACGAGCTTTTACAGTGCTTTTAACTTGGTTTCTCTTTCAAGAAACAGAGTTCCCTGTTTTCTCTCCTCTCTCTCTCTCTCTCTCTCTCTCTATCTCTCTCAAAGAATTTTTTTTGAAGATGCCTAGACCAGGTCCAAGACCTTATGAATGTGTTAGAAGAGCTTGGCACAGTGAAAGACACCAGCCCATGAGAGGCTCTCTCATTCAAGAAATTTTCAGGTAATCATTCATTTCTCTGCTAAGATGTTTGTGTGGTCTCTAATTTTTGCCTTTTATTTGGTTTTAGAATTGTAAACGAGATTCATAGCACAGCAACCAAGAAGAACAAGGAATGGCAAGAGAAGCTCCCTGTTGTTGTCTTGAAATCAGAAGAAATTATGTACTCCAAAGCCAATTCTGAGGTTCTTTTTTTTTTTTCAGCTACAATATAACTCACTTGGGTTTGCTCACTATTTATTTTACTTGTGAAATTTTGGAAAAAAAAGGCAACAAAGACAAAATTTTGATGCATGTTAGTTCCAAATTTTTGAAAATTTTCCTTTTCTTATGGTATTCAGAAGAGAAGCAAAAGCACTGATATGTTCTTGGATTTTGTTCTGCTAATTTATCAAGCTTAAATATTGCATTTTGATTTTGCCATAGGCTGAATATATGGACCTTAAGACGCTTTGGGACCGGACAAACGATGCCATTAACACGATTATTAGACGCGATGAGAGTACTGAGACTGGAGAGCTACTTCCTCCTTGTATTGAAGGTATCCATCCATCTTTCTTTTTCCTCCTCCACATTCTTCCTCAAAGTTTTTTACTCTTTTTCCAATTAACAGTGCATATATCCTATCCGCAAAATTTTTGTCTTGAAATTAATATTGGTTCATATTCAGCTGCTCAATATTTGAGAGAACACTACCTTGAAGTGTAAATTGTAACTATGTGATTCTACCCTTTGTTATATGCAAATAGAACTCTTTTTCAGATGGTAAATTCTATGGGTGTGATTCTTTCTTTTTGTCATATTTTCTATTTGTTAGCTGCTCTCAATTTGGGTTGCATGCCAAGAAGGACGTCAAGGAGCCAACGAAATATTAATCCAAGATACTACCTTGGCACTCAAGAGCCAGCCAGTTTGGAGAACATCACTAGAGGAAATCACACAGTTAACTCACACTACCTGGCTCCTTATTCTACTTTCATGCAACCTACGATCATGGGTGCAACTCAAACTCCTGTCTTCCACAGCACTAATGGCTCCACTAACAAACTTCCCTTTGCTTCCGAGAAACAATCCTTACCTATGGCAAATTATCCAAGTTTGAATTCGTTTTCAGTTTACCCCTTGTACTATGGAACTCGCTTTAAAGTTGAAGAACCCCAGCATACTTTTGAGAATTTTCCTGACTCAAATTCTAACAGTATGGAACCTGACAAGGCGGTAGTTGTCCAAAATTCCTCTTTTAGCAATAATTCTTCAATTAAAATTGCTCAAACACATATCAGGGATGTTCCTGAAAGGCCGCATGATGTTGTGTGTGACCTATCATTACGGTTGGGTCCTCTCTCTGGTTCATGGCCGAGTGTTGAAAACAACCAGCTGCAACAGGTGAAAGATATTGGTTCTAGTTCTCTCGAGAGGAACAAGTTGAGTCATTTGACACTGCAAATGAATAAACCGTTAGTTTTCTTTTCTAAAGCCAATGTTGATGGCCCATTAGATATGTGTTCAAGTCAATGGAGTGATGAGGGCAATGAAGATACAAAGATTAGAAAGCGAAAGGCAGTTGCTAGTCACCATTTAGAAGATCAGCATTTTTGGCAGGCAAAGCTTCCATGCAACCAGTTAACTGGAAGAATGAAAAGTGCAGGTTCGTAGACTGACTCTTGCTTCAAGATGTTGATTCAAACTCTTGGCATGCCTTAGTGAATAGGCATTATTGAAGCTTTTTTGCAATCTTGCTGCACTTAGCTAGTACTTATGTGTCAATGAGTTGCTTGTTTCCGTTTGCAAGGTATGAGTGTAAATATTGACCTGAATTTCAACTAGATGAAGTCATGGGGAAGTAACAAAAGACACTTTTGATCAGAAAAAGAAGAAAAAAAAATGTGTTGTATTTGTGTAATGTTGCTGGTAAATCTTAGAACATTGTGATGCTAATTGCTATGATGCAGGATCTCAGTTTATAGCACCCAAGCACTTTGAATATAAGTATATTCCCTAGAGCTGACATTTGTCTGCAATCGTGCTCAATTAACAGTTCCTTTTGTCAACTTGATTTGAAAACTGTAGTAGAGGGAAAACAAGCCTAGGCTTTTCAGTTCTCTTTAATTGTTCTTGTGATACTATTTAAAACTTTAATGGTAAATGGAAAAAAGGTACGAAGAGTGTCACTTCACTAAATCTCAAACATTACTATTAGATAAAAAGAAATAACCCGAATAATGAGAGCTGGGGTCCCCAGGTCTCATTAATGAGTAGAAAAGAATGATTAGTGAAGAACTAGATAAAGTCTTTTGCGTCTGAGTGGGGGACAAGAAGTTGTATGCTTACCAAATTTTGCTATTATCGTTGAGTCAATATTCTTGGAGGCCATCGTGTGGACTTTTTCACTTGGTTTGATTAGAAGATATGATTAATGAATGGCTGGGTCACATATGGCTTTTTAGTTGTTTGCGTGGTTGCTCGTGTCTGTATGGTTGTTTTATGCTTAATTATCAACCTTCTGTGGGGTCAGAATCTAATCTTTTTTGAACTTTGGCTCGATTGGAAAATATGGTCTATTTTGGTCTCTGTAGATTTGGCAAAAAGTTTGTAGAAAAATATGGATGGACAAGGTTCAAGGGTACTCTCCTAGAGTTTTATTAACTACTTAAAATTATGCTTCGGCAAGTCACATTGAGGATCCGCGGCTTCAAGAATGAGATACAAAAAGATCATGGGACCCCTAAGCAACACAAAAGTTAGAAGAGTATTCTGCTAAACCTTAACTGGAAGAATATTTGTGTGAAGCAAACAACTGTTGAGTCAAATAATGTTAAAATCTATTGTATAACAGAGCGAGAATCAACTGAGTGACGATGAGCAGATGATACCATTTGCGAGGAATGTCAAGCAAGCTTGACAGTTAAGAAAGCCAATATGGATCTAGCAGATAAAACTTTCTAAACCAACATAAATTTCATTGGCAAAATGCTTATTATCTCCCGCTTGCTTTAGAGAATGCAATTTTGCTCGTTGACACATGTTTAGCTAGTGTCAACAGTTGTCTACGACAAATTACACAAACTAAAATGTACAATTAATCTATCAAGTTAGTTTCACTCTTCTCTGGAGAAGAGGAGAAAGGAGAAGATGAAGCAGAAGAAGAGCTATAGTAGAAATCAATCTGTAATCTCTGGTAAAGACAGAGAGGAGAAGCAGTTCCTTTTTCCACGTCCACCTCCAGTTCCCCAAGTGGGATAGCGGCAAGGAATCTCTTGATGTACTCTTTACAACATTCTTTCCCTCTGCATATTATCTCTTCACTTTCCTGCTCGCAGGCAGCCTTCTCTTCCCCTGTAATTTCCTCTCCTTTTGCCAGCTTCCCATACATCAAAGTTGAATCATCAAACTTGAGTATATATGCCTGATTGCACCCCTCAAAAAGCCGCTCACCCAACGAGTCTATAATGTAGTAAGCATCTGCTTCAACCTTCAACACGAAGAAATGATCATTCCAACTCACTATATAAATCCCCGGTTGGCAATCATCGGCATTGTTGTCAATTTCATCCCATATCTCATCGAAAGACTTTGTTCCCCTCAAAATTTCGAATTTCTCCGGACTAAAGAATCCGGTAAAAGATTTTTCACGCAAAAGGGATATAGGCTGAAGGCCAGCTTCCAACACCGTCTCGAGATCAAAATGCTTGTCCGGGAAGTCATTCAAATAGGCGTCGTTGCTACAAAGCTTTCGCCAGTCTGAGGATCCTTGTGTTATGAGTCTATCGTACTCTGTTCTTGTTGGCAAGAAGTCTTGGTTCAGATGAAGCCAGTGTGCAATGACTGTAACTAATGCTGTGCAGGCGCTCTCTCCTGCTGCTTCCTCGCTACGTTGATCAAATGAAGCGAAGAAAACATTGGCTTTGAGCTTTGCTTGCCCATCTCTGCTGACCAGTTCTTTCACTTCCCAGTCATTGCATTCACTATCTCCTGAAGGGAACTCAAACGCTTCCAACTCCTCATTGGCCTCGTTTTCATTAGTCTTCTTCTTTATCGACTTTTCTTCTTTCTTTCTTGGGGGTCTGAAGCTCAGACGCCTTCTCTTCCAGGAAAAGAACCCATCTTTCCGGACGGTTTCCAACTGAGTTTCCGAACTGGCAGTCGATCCCAGCTCGGTTCTTGAACTCAGTTCTGCATTGCCGCTGACAATAGACTCGCAACCTGACTCGTCCGATTCACAAGAAGTGGCTTGGTCCGTTTGACGACCTTTCTTTCGCTCCTTTTTCTTCTTGTAGTTGTAGCCTGTTAGGCCCACCATTATCTTAAAGAAAGCATCACCCTTGTCTGACTGGGTCGAGCTTTGAACCAGTCCTGCCGAGTCTTGACAATCCCTGACCTCCGCAAAGCTCACGCATACCTGCAAAATAACCAATTATAATTAAACATCAACATCACAAAGAATGTGGGTCCCCGATGACTGTGTGAATTATCATCATTATTTATTTACAGTTAAGCCATTTGCTAGGGACTGGCCGCTAAAGGGATCTACATGTTAAGTAATATTTTAAAATTTTTAATTAAGCAATGTGTTATTTTATTAATTAAACTAATTAAACAACAAGGAATGCGAATATTTTGAAGGTAGAGAGATTAACGAGGAGCAAAGATGGGTCAATGCGCGTGCGGAGGAGAAAATCTAGCTAATCCAAAAGGGGTTTGTCGAATTGTTGTCTAATGCGTAGCGTCCAAAGGAGAACAAGATAGCGATGGAAATTGAACTCACCGAAAGAGTAGCTTCGGTGGCCACAACCACACCATGACCATGACCAACCTTTGATACGATTGGAAGCTTTCTTTCAACTTTGGACTCCTCTGTCGCCCTCACTTCTGCTAAATTCAAAGGAGCTTTTCCCAACGCTGCCAATTTCGTCTGAGATTTTGCTCCCTCTCCCTATATGTATAATACAACAAACTAAATGAACATCATTGCTATCAAATCTAAAAACATCCCAAAAGTAATTAATTGATTAACCGATTAAAAGGCGAAAAAGAACTCACAACTAAAACTCTAAACAAAATGTCCCACGAACCAAATGAAGCATCTTCTGAATCGATGGAGAAGTCGCATATGTTCTCAAATTCATCGTCCCATTCGAGAGACTGATCATCTTTTCCCAACAACCTCTGACTCGTACAATATCTACGGCCTCTTGATGATGATGATGATCGATAGAATGGAACGAATACAGACTTGGGTCTGTTCCATTTCATTTCAACAATTACTGGTTTCTCAATTTCATTTGTGGAAAACCCTTCAAGCTTCAATGCCTTCACCTTCACATGGAACCTTCTCGTTGGCCTCGGCGCCGCCCACTTCATCATCTTCTCTTCTGTCAAATCTCACGCGAAGATACCTTCACCCTTCACGGACAAATGCATAATAATAGAAACGATAGATTCCTCAGCAGATGACTAAATTAGAAAGAGAGAGAAGAGAGGAAGACTCGTTCTTTAAAATGGGTCAGTGACAGCAATGCAAGGCAAGCACGGCCAAGTAGGAAAGAAGGTAGAAGACCGTGTTTCCGTGTGAGCCAACCGTGTGGTCTTCAAACATGAGGGAGCCACGTGATTACAGAATTCCTGCCCATTCTCTGCTTGCGTGGCCGTTAATAATTGGTGAAACCAATCTGTATCCGAAGTTTTGTTTGTTTAATTATTGATTTCTGGAAGGGAAGGTGATCAGTCATGAGGGCATTGTGGGGAGTTGGCACGTCAACGCGGACAGAGATTAAGAACACGTGGATGCGCGTAAGATGATGTGGTTTCGAGGAGGCGACTCAGACAAGAAGGATACGGTTCGATGTTGTAGCTGGACAGTTTAAATACGCAAGTATGCTACGGCGTATATACATTTACGTTTTTGGTCCCGCGTCTTTGAAGAAACTAGCTGGACCAACCTGGTTCCGGTACAACGTAGCTTAATTTTAAAAGTTTAACACGTGACTTGAAGTTTAGCTCGTGACTTAATCCCTTGAATTCGATATATAAATTGGTTGTTGGGATGACAGGATGGATGAGTTAGCAGGTAGCAGTTGAAGCATGATTTGTTGTAAGTTAAATGTCCAGATCTTAATTTTTGACTTATCGTTTGAGAACTTCATGTCACTTGCATTATAAATGTTTGTATGACTTGTCGTTTAATCGCTTATAATATTATATTAAAAAGAAGATAGTAGACAAGTAATTGGCGTTAACAATTAACAAAAATAAAAACGCAAATGCACTCGAAAGGGGCTTGAAAAATAATAAAGCTTTGAAATGAGCAAAGGAAAGCAATATTTTCTGCAGACAGAGATTGTGCAGACAGAGACAGAGCGACAGTCGTACACAAATAGCCCATGTGAATGAATAGACATGACGCCCTGCACTGCACATCTCAAGAAGCTCACTCGTTGAAATCGTGTGAAATTTTGCGTCTGTAATCATTGTTAGTGCTGTTCTGGATGTGCATTAAAAGAGTACAACGGAGTTTCTCAACCGTGCTTTTTTAAGCTCTCTCCACAAATGTTAAAGCAAGCCCATTATTTTTCTGTTCGGTTATATTTCCCTTTCCTTGCGTATAGTCGTATAGACAAGGGCCTTAGAGATGTTAGTTTAAGAAATGAGCTTGTTTTGAATTCCACATATCAAATCGAGTATTCTCAAGCTTGCATTGCATGCATAAAAATACTTCCAAGAATTTAATTCAACTGAACTTTGTCTCCTCTAACGAACCCATTAAATTTTGTTGTTGCTTCGCTTGCTTTGTTCTGAGGACATTAGTCAGTAGTCATTCAGTTTTTCACTCAAAAACCTAGGTAGTTATGGGTTTATGGTGATCCAGTAAGCAATTTAACTGAGTTTTGGGCTTCTGTTTCTAGCCTTACATGCACGGTTTACCCTTCTAAATGGTGCATAGGTTAGATTTTTCTTTAATTGGTAAATTTTGAATTGCATTATGATTTTTTGTAACACAAAAGTTCTATGTTATTTGTGCAGTATTTTGATGACCCAATTCCTTGCTCGAAATTAGGCTCCATTCTCTTACAACCAAAACGAAATTTTGTTATTGTTAATAGGTGGAGAGGTTGTCGACCTGACCACTCCACCAGTTAAGTTAGGAAACAAAATGTGAAAAATCAGTTTATAATATACTAAAATGGCTATAAAGAGTGTCTTATTGTAACTCCCCCCTAGTTGTATATTTATAGTGCAAATGGTTGATTTGTTCCTGAATTATGGTACATGACCCTTAATCTAGTGTTAACTGCCAATTGGCTATAGTTAGGATCTCAAGTTAATTGGAGTTTGTTGGACGTTAGTTTCAACTTAATCACTATACGCTCTTCTTTTAAATATGACAATGATAGTGGGGACTTTGTGATCTTGTCAAATGTCTCGACACTCAGACAATCTACCTTTGAGGTTCTTAGTTGCTATTATTGATTTGAGTCGTTTGGGCTGAATTAATTCATTTGAGCTAAGTCCATGGACTTAAATTAAAAGAAGTTGGTGTGGGTATTGTTGATGGAGTTTGTTTATGGGCTCTGATGGCCTATTGGGCTCGATTAGACTTGGTTTTGGTCTATATTTTTGGGTGGATTTACATGCCATGCCAAGCTAAACAGGTCAGCTTTCTCGTTGCTTTTAGCTAGGAGTCCATAAATAAATAATTTATGGTGTTCAACCAAATTTTCATCTTTGTAGAAACTTGTAAGTTTGCAACATTACCTAATAAATATTTTAAGTAGAAGTTGATGAATGTTTTCAAAGTCTCCCACTTGTTAGAGATATACACTCAATGTGAAAACTAATCAGCTTCCTTTTTCAATGGCTGGTGGCTAACAGAATGCCTTACAGCATGATAGAGCCTTTAGATCTCATACATGTATGTAATGATAGCCTTAAGACTGTTTCTAAAATCTTTCAAAAACGATTCGTATAGAGGCTCTAAGCTATGGGAACAGTTGACAAATCTGTGACTTTCGATGCCATTTTGACGCAATTAGGAAGAACTAGTCACCAGTACATTAGATTTAAATTAAAGATATTCGTGAGTGGGTTAAGGTGAGGAATTTTGTGTTTCTAAAGTCAAAAGCAAACCCAAGTTGGAAGAAAATTGTGTTTGGAAAGCCCTCTTCAACTTCATTCATATATAATAGATATATAATTTATTTGATTACTTCCTTGCATACTGCTGCACAAAGATGCCTTCGTCCCGGTGCATTTTGAGTCCATTTGCAGTACTAAAATTCTAGAAGAATTGGAATTATAGTAAAGAAATGCAAGTCACATGTTCACATCTCCAATCTCGAGAACTTTAATTTGATCGAGCATGTAATGCGTCGGACATGGAGATGGAGATCAAGTAGTAGTTGTTGCCTGCAGATTTGCATCTCCATCGAGATATGATAATATATGAGTAGCTTCCTAGCCTTCATCACCTTCATAATTTCACAAAAATATTGTCGCAATATCACATTAAATATCCTCCCACACTTTGATTACTATATACATAAATATTTGAATACGCAAGCAATGCAAGACATGAGTAAATCCCATGTGAAAAACCCATGAAAAGATGCCTGTAATGAAGGACATGTGGCGGCCTAGCATTAGATACCCAAATTCAAATCTAAATCTGTGCAGTAAAAAGAAGACTGAAGCCAAATCCAATTGGCTGCAAGCGAGTCCAATGTATTCAGTTTGGCAGACAGAGTTGATGCTGAGGCTGTGCTTGTTATGGTCCATCGTCCATATGTGCGAGAAGATGATCAGAAGAGAATAGAAGGGAGAGTACTTTAAACAAACATATTTACAGATCCAAGACATATACATAAGAATAAGTTAAAAAAAGTATTCATTCTCGTATCTATCGAATCCCAATGCATGTAATGAGTTTTCAAGGACATCTTTTGAGCTTTTTATGCTTTGTAATTGTGACTACGCATGTTTTCTTGTTGATCTCGACCTATGTATGTATAATCTAATTACACACCTGGAGACATCACATTTCTAGATCTTTAGAATTAGCTTGGTTGAGAATTTTGAAGTTGTGTGAATGACTATGGTAGTCCATCGTCCACATTATACAAAAATGACAATAGAAGATGAGTCAATGCCAAAGAAGAAGAAGAAGAAGAAGAAGAAGAAACAAATGTAATTTAAGGCCATTCTCAAACCACCACATACATGAACATGATAGTGGCAGCAGGAAGGGCGTGGCGTGGCCATGTGAGAGTGGGTACTGGGCATTATAATATCACATTGGCATTAATATTCATAATTATTCCAACTCATAGTACATATTTAAGATAGGCATTATAACAAGTGTGGATAACAGATCAGCCATTGATTCATTGAATAAGTTATGCTGATCCTCGCGAAAATATATATATAAAAAAATAATAATAATTGTACAACCTAGTCCACCTGTTTGTCTTATGTTTAATGGTACAACATCATGTTTACTTAATAAGATTTTTATTCCGAATATCAGTTTAGAAGAATAGAATATTACCTTCACAAATCACATATGCACATAATCGAAGCTTTTGACAATGCCAAAAGAATCGGTGCGGTCCAAATTTGATAGCATTTACATATATTAGTACGATGATCTACATCTACAGAGAACTGCAGCCACAAACAATAGAAACCAAGGTATCGAATTCTTTGGCTTTTGTTATAACTTAATGATGAGTAGAATGCTTTTGCAATGAATAGACAAACTGACTTCTCAACTTTTCCTAAGCTTCTACTTTTCGTGGTTGCTTTGCTCTGCCTTCTCTCAATATAAATTTTTTTCACCCACCATGAAGCTTTTGTAACATACCGTTATTATATCGTGCTGCTTCTGCCTCCGCATATTACAAGAGAATCCCTCTTTTTTAATTGATTAGAGTTATATAATAAATAAAAGTTATACTCTTATTAAGAATATAGGACATTTATATAGATTTATATATTTATATGGATTGAGACTCGATTCTAATAACGAGAGATCGACTAGACATAAAAGGGTTAAGTAAGATAAACACTTTGTAATGATGTGAGAAGAGGGTTAGGTAAGATAAACACACATATAACAGATGTAAAACTAATATCGGGATTGAGCAGGAATATGGAATACTTTTAAGGCTTTCAGAGCGGTTTGAGTAGATAAACAAATGAATAGTTTCAGAGCTTTCAGGGATCGGAATAGTGGAAATAGTTTCAGGATTCTATTAGTATTACGTGTGAAATAGTTGTTTCAGGTTCGTATCAGAATTAGATATCGAATAGGTTTAGTGTACAATCGTTTATATAATTATGATTTAGTAAATTTACCTTCTTATCAATAGATGTAGATAATTAGTAGCTAATTATTTATCTTTTTGGATGCAGATAATTGATCTCTAACCATTTTAAATATTATATTTCTTTGTTATTTCGATGTTATAAATCTTAATATTTAATATATTTCATCCTAATTTGTTAGCTGTACAGATTTGACATTCCTATTTTGCTTGTTTTTAACGTAAATAACTAAAATACCCTTTCAATATTTACATACGTAAATAAGAAACAAGGCTCCAAGGTCAAGTCTCTCATTGATGATGACGTTTGTCCTTGACGGTTGCATAATGGCAGCAAGGCGTGGCTAAAGAGGTTAATCTGGTTAAGAACAAGGGTAATGTGGGAAGGACAAAAGTACAAGTTGTCTGAACACCGTGAAGCAGAGGTTGTGGAATTAGTTGACCTCTTCCCTCATTTTGATTCAAATTTACAATAAATATATCCAACTAGCATAGCATTTATTAATTTAATCTGGCCGCCCTCCACCTGGCGTCCGCTTCGGCTGCCAATATATTTTACCCCTATATTAAAATCCATCTCCCTCCACCTCTATCCAAACTCCAAACTAACATCATTTATCACAATCTAACCCTACACAACACCAACACAACTTTCGTTATGGAGATGATTTGGCTTTTGCTACAACATGCTCAAGATTTATTAGAATACTTTCATAGCATTCAAATCATTTGATTATTTTACAAAATTTTGATATTATAAGTGTCACTAAGATTTTATGAGGTTAAGTTATTAATAAATGGATTCTTCAAGTTATTTGAAAAATGGATGATATTTGGAAACTTTTTTTTTTAATTTATATTCATGTAAATTACAATGGCATGAAGTGAAATTAATTCTAGAAATAAATAAAAGATATTATTACAGTAAGTCTAATGATTTTTGAAGGTGAAGATGGGTGGAATGGATGGCATGATGTATGATAGAGGACAAGATCTTTGACTTTGATGAGTGCTACCCATCTAAATTGATTATAATAAGCTTTCAGTTGATTGTATTAACTTAACTAGACCTGTCAGGCCCAATAAAAAATATTAATTTTTCACGCATCGCTTCTCATCTCACCAGACCTCACTATCTCAGGAACGATGGATGATGAAACACTTCTTCCAGACATTAAATAGAAAAAAAAAATCATAAAAACCAAACGCAGGTCTCTCCGGACTTTCATATCTGCAAAATTCACTCGTCTTTTCTCTGCCTCACCCATAAGTATGAGGTGAAAGCGGCTTTTGCATACTCGCCAATTCAGCTTCGGCTTCTCTTTCTGTCCTGACTTCTATTTATCGCTTCGCTTTCAGTTCCACGTTTCTCCTTCTGTCCTCTATTCATTGCTTTGCCCCCACTTCCACGTTCTGCTACTTGTTCTTCGTTTTTTCTGCCTAATGAGGAGTACCCAGATGCCCATTGAGAGTCAAATGTTTGTTCTTGAGTTTAATTCAAGTGCGTCTTTCACATAGCCGTGGATGAATAAATGAAGAGTAGCCATCAGTTGTCAAAGTTGTCATCTTGGTTTGTGTTTAATTTTGTGCTTATTTTGAAGGATCTGAAATATAAAACTGTCTTCAACTGCAACGTCCGTGTTTATAGAGATAGCATTTTCTCCGGCGCTTAATAGATGTTTTTGACGTTTGTTTATATCTGTACTTGTTTGGTCAATTTCAATGTCAAAATTCTCTTCTTGTTTTGTTTTTGCACCTCATATCTGCCTACGTTTTAGCTGAATTTTGAATAATTAAGTTTAAAGGTGTCTACTAGTACGCTTCCTTAGTTAAAGTTTGCTAAAAATGTGTTTTTTAGAGAATTTGATAGACTTATAGACTTTAATTGCTTAGCAAAGAGTTTTTGTTGGAATATTTTTATGTACTAACACTTGAAAAGACTTTCTTTCTTCTTTTGCCTTTTGATTTTTCCCCAGAATTTGAGTTTTGGATGGGTGTTGCTATGGAAACTTGGAACTTTATTCATCTCTTGGGCTTCATTTCTCTATCTCTTTTACTTTTCTCTGAAACTTGTACGGCTGGAAGTCAAACTATTGGGAAACTACTTCCAGGCATTCAAGGGACTCAAATGAATTGGATTGATAAAAATGGGTTGTTTCTTTTATCTAATAGTTCAGATTTTGCCTTTGGCTTCCAACCCACCACCAAAAATGTCTCATTGTTCCTGCTAGTTATCTTCCACATTAGGAGTTCGACAACAATCTGGACTGCTAATAGAGGGTCACCGGTTAGTAACTCTGACAAATTTGTTTTCAGTCAAGATGGTAAGGTGTCCTTACAAAAGGGAGAAAGTGTTGTTTGGACAGTAGATACCAATGGTGAATCAGTTTCTGCCATTGAAATGCAGGACACGGGAAATCTTGTTTTGCTTGGAAATGACAATGGGGTAATTTGGCAGAGTTTCAGCCATCCCACAGATACCCTTATATCAAACCAAGATTTTGTGGAAGGAATGAAGCTTGTAAGCAATCCTACTGGCAATAACCTGAGCTATTTTCTTGATATTAAGTCTGGAGATATGATACTCTATGCAGGTTACCCAACTCCACAGCCTTATTGGTCTATGGGGAAGGATGATCGAAGAACCATTAACAAAAGTGGTGGGAAGGTCACCTTGGCATCTCTTGTTGCAAATTCTTGGAAATTCTATGATTCGAACAAAGTCTTATTGTGGCAATTTGTATTCTCTACTGATACAGATGCAGATGCCACTTGGATTGCAGTTCTTGGAGATGACGGCTTTATATCTTTCAAAAATCTCCCAAAGGCAGTGCCAAGTAGTGTGTCAACTATAAAAATACCAGATAATTCATGCAGCACACCAGAATCCTGTGATCCATACTATGTCTGTTCTGGTAATAGCAAGTGCCAGTGCGCTCCAGGTCTTAGCACTAGGAATTGCAATACTGGGATTGTCTCTCCTTGTGATGGCACAAAGGGTTATACGGAGCTTGTGAGTGCCGGAGATGGGCTTAATTATTTTGCACTTGGGTTTGTCCCATCCTCTTCAGAAACTGATTTGAATGGTTGCAAAGCAGCTTGCCTTGGTAACTGCTCTTGCCTTGCCTTGTTCTTTCAAAACAGTTCTGGGAACTGTTTCCTGTTTGACAGGGTAGGTAGCTTCCAGAGCTCTGGCCAGGGCTCCAGTTTTGTCTCGTATATTAAGGTATCGAAAGGCAGTGGTACTAATGGTGGAGGGGATGGAAGTAGCCAAAGACACTTCCCAATTGTTGTGATCATTATTATTTCAACAATTGTTGTCATCCTTGGTCTACTGTATGGGGCATTTCGATACTACAGGAAGAAGAAAAAGGCGCCACAATCTCCTCAAGAGACGTCAGAAGAAGATAATTTTTTGGAGACTTTATCTGGAATGCCAGTCCGTTTCAGTTATAGAGATCTTCAAAATGCAACTAACAACTTTTCTGTGAAACTTGGGCAAGGTGGGTTTGGCTCAGTTTACCAAGGGGTTCTTCCTGATGGAACTCGACTGGCTGTGAAGAAATTGGAAGGGATTGGTCAGGGTAAGAAAGAATTTAGAGCTGAAGTAAGCATCATCGGAAGTATCCATCATCTCCACCTGGTCAGGCTCAAAGGTTTCTGTGCTGAAGGAAGCCATCGGCTTCTTGCTTATGAATTCATGGCAAATGGATCTTTGGATAAGTGGATCTTCAGGAGAAATAGAGAAGATTTCCTACTGGACTGGGAAACTAGATTCAACATAGCTTTGGGGACGGCAAAAGGACTAGCTTATCTCCATGAAGATTGTGATGCAAAAATTGTTCATTGTGACATAAAACCTGAAAATGTGCTCCTTGATGGTAATTACCTTGCCAAAGTCTCAGATTTTGGCTTGGCTAAATTAATGACCCGAGAGCAAAGCCATGTTTTCACAACTCTAAGGGGCACCAGGGGGTATCTTGCACCTGAGTGGATCACAAATTATGCAATTTCAGAGAAGAGTGACGTTTACAGCTATGGTATGGTGTTGCTAGAGATCATTGGGGGCAGGAAAAACTTTGACCCTTCAGAAACTTCAGAGAAATCGCATTTCCCAGCCTACGCATTCAAAATGATGGAAGAAGGGAAATTGAGAGATATACTTGATTCAAGGTTAACGATGGACGAAAATGATGAGAGAATCTATACAGCTATTAAAGTAGCATTGTGGTGCATACAGGAAGATATGTGTCTAAGGCCATCAATGACCAAAGTAGTACAAATGCTGGAAGGTCTCTGCCATGTTCCTCAGCCTCCAACTTCTTCTCCACTGGGCTCTCGGCTTTTCTCAAGTATCTTTAAGTCCATCAGTGAGGAAGGCACTTCCTCAGGACCATCAGATTGCAATAGCGATGCTTATCTTTCAGCTGTGCGCCTTTCTGGACCAAGATAACAGTTAGTGAAGATGTTAAGAGTATAATGCAATTAATAGCTTATTTTCATGTATATTATTTGTTAGATTATTCAAATTTTGGAATATCAGCCATTGGCAGAGTTTCATGCTTCTTTTCTTGCTTGTTCTCTGAAAATCGACGCTGTTAAACTGTTGAGTGTGATGATAAAACTGCATTATGCACAAATTAATATGATGATGACATCATTTATTTTTAAATTATATATATTTTAAAAAATTTACTCAAACACCAATTGCTACAATTAATTTGTATGTTTAATATCAATTTAATTTTAAATATATAATTTAGGATTATTTTACCTACGAAAATTCAAAAAATAATAATTCCACGTGGCAGCATCCAACTGATTCACGAATCGATGAGCAATTGTCAAATCTACTTCCCTCTTAAATCCGAAGTCCCAACCAATACGCTGCAGGTGGTCAACCACAGTTAACCTTAACCACACCACCTTGTTCATAAAATATCTCTAAGTACACTCACTCCCAACCGTCCGTTAAGGATGAGTCCATCCTCATCAACTACCTTGAGCCTCTGTTCCAGCTCCTACTACTCTTCCCCTCTAACTCTCAAATTCAAATTTCCCTCCAAATCACATCACTCTTCATTCTCAAACGACGAATTTGCCGCCAAACCTCTCAAATTGTCCTCCTCCTCCAGTAACTACCAAAGTCCAGGTCAATATTAAGCTGACTTGAGACTGTATCAGAGTTCTTGTAACATCGATTCTTAATGAATATATGTATTGCTCAAAATTTTTTATGTACTTCTACAGAGAAAAATGTCTCTTGCAATTTGAATAGGAGGAGAGGACTGTTACTGACCGCTACGCTTCCGTTTCTTCTTCATGAGTTTGGTGCTCGAGCAGCGGAGTAAGTTTATGATCAGCCTAATTTATATGATAAATTTCAAAGCTAACTCGTTATAGTGAAGAAATTACTCTGCTTAACTCTTTTTCTCTTTTTCTGGTCACGGAAGGTTGTATACAAGTGACCAGCTTATGCGAGAAGCGGTGACAAAGGTAGTTGCGAAGGGTAAGGCTGCTGGTGTACTTCGTCTTGTGTTTCATGATGCAGGAACTTTCGAAATGGATGAAAATTCAGGTATTCTATTCTTAGTTACCGTTTTGAAAAATGAAATGTCACTTGAGACTCTCTTCTCTCTTGAAAGTCTGCGTAATCAGAGGATAACTGTGTATTTCATTTTTACTATTGTAATGTATAGTTTATGAATCTCGTATTATACGTGTATCTAAGGATTCAACGGATACGTGTGATGTGTCCATTAGAATTTTATGATGATCTGGGTGAATCTAGGTTTCCTAAATTATAACACTAACATCTTAATGGAGAGCAAAAAGGGTTTAAATTTATGATAGTATGCTTGAAGCATATTAGAAGTTTACGTGGTGCTCCATGTTTAGGACCTTTAAGGGTTTTTTTTTTTTTTTTTAACAAAACAAATTCTTATTATGAGATTAATCTTCTATGGTTTTCTTTAAATTTACCATGCTTTGTTATTTAGTGCAGGTGGTATGAATGGTTCTATAGTTTACGAACTTGAAAGACCTGAAAATGCAGGCCTCAAAAAATCTTTGAAGGCATGCTCTCTCTCTCTGTCTCAGTTTGCGTTATGCTTTACTTAAACTTTGTGGGTATTGATTTTTTTGTAAGGATGAGTAATGATTTCTTATTAACCAACAATAAAAGTTTCATGAACAGAAATCCGGAAAAATTAACTCTTATGTGCACTAACTGTTAACTCCTTATTTGGTGCGTTGTTTTTTAGGTTCTAGAGAAAGCAAAGAGTGAAATAGATGCGACACAACCAGGTTTTTCCGTCTGATACTCCACTGTGAAAAGGTTTTGATAGTTATGTGTAGTATGTGCCATCCTAAGTGTCTACACTTTCTCCATTGTTAGTATCCTGGGCAGACATGATTGCTGTGGGTGGAGCTGTAGCAGTTTCTATTTGTGGAGGTCCAACAATCCCAGTTCCCTTGGGGAGACTAGATTCGATGTAAGGGGTTAGCTTCCAACCTTATTAAATGAACTCTACAAAACTTAAGGTTAGTTCAATTAGGTGTATAAAGATGCTCCACCAAAAGAACCATCAAGTGCATAGTTTTCTTTTGGGGTATTAATAAATACCATAAAATATGGTCTGTTGCATGATTCATTTGGATTATTCACTAATATTGTAAAATACTTTATGGTATGTACTTAAATCTTGTCTTACATTACATAACTACCTTTTCTTTATAGGGAGCCTGATCCTGAAGAGAAACTTCCTCAAGAATCTTTGGATGCTTCCGGTTTGAAGCAATGCTTTCAAAGAAAAGGCTTTTCGTGAGTTTATTATAGAATACATCCTGTTTTCTTCATCTTTCTTTGCCAATTCAATTCAGGAATGTAACTGAATTGTACATTCCTGAATTGAATATAACTGAAAACTAGCTAGTCCTTTTAATGACATTTTGATACTATCTGAAGTTAGTGGTGATTTCGTAATTATATATCTAATTGACATCTAGCTAATGTGAACATCATTTGCATAGTGTCTAATAATATTGACAGATATAATTTTGGGTTAAAGACCTGGTCATGCTGCTTTTTCTTCACAGAACTCAAGAACTTGTTGCTTTATCTGGAGCTCATACTCTTGGAAGTAAAGGTTTTGGAAATCCAGTTGTTTTTGACAATTCATACTATAAAATTCTTCTGGAGAAGCCATGGCAATCTTCATGTAAGTTGCCTGACATATCACTCATTTTATTGCTTATCTTTCCTCTAGTATTGTCTACATACAAACAGATCTCTATGGTTTGAAAAATATCAATAGCCTTCCTAGCACAAGTTTTTGACAATTTCAGAAGAGATCTTTCAAATAAATTTTGTCAATTCAGGGAGGATTTTGCCAAATTTCAGCAATTATGGCGAGGTTTTTGATAAAGGATTGGGATATTTTAACTTCAGATTTGCTTGTATCTGAGACACAGTACTATAGAGACGATCAATCATATTTACTCTTAAAAATGGTGGAAAAAAGAGAGCACCATTAGCTGCTAGCTGGTGGCAGCATCGCCTTATTTATATCTGCAATAATATTGATGGGATAGCCGAAGATAGATTTTTAGCTAATTGTTTCAGGATCTGGCCTTTGATTGTCCAAGTTCTTGAAGTTGAAGTTTTATTTCTTTAAATTAGTCCATTTCTGGTGACTGAAAATTTCTCATTCCTATTTTGTCTCAAATGATAACTTGGTCTCCATCTTTTCTCAAAATTGCATTTTGTCAATTACTTACTGCTTCTTGACAACTTTTTCTTTTCTCATCATTTTCCTAGCATTTGCATTGCCTAGAAATTGTCTCATTATCCATCTATTGCATGATCCTATTCCTTTGCTTGTAGCTGGTATGTCTAGCATGATTGGACTTCCTTCAGATCGTGCACTTGTTGCGGATGAAGAATGCTTGAGGTTAGTTATCTTTGTAAAGCCTCCTGAACTGCTCATGTGTCTATTTGTTCTCTTTAGTTAGAGAGTGCTTATGTTGGATACTTTTTTGCTAGCAAAACAGTCCAACGTTGTGAATCATACCTTTTAACCAGCAATTACACAAAACTGTTCCAACAAGATTTATCGCAACACTCATAGTTAGGTTCTATTCCAACCATAACCGAAAAGAGGGGGAAGAAAAGTTTGAATCCATTTAAATTAGATAAAACCATTTCTCAAAGTTATTATCTAATGTTTCTCATAATCAAGCTCATTTGTGCAGATGGATCACAAAGTATGCCGACAATCAGAATATTTTCTTTGACGATTTCAAGAACGCTTATATTAAACTGGTGAATTCCGGTGCAAGGTGGAAAAGCTTGTGATATGTTACCCAGGAGCACCACTCTCCTCTAGATTACTTGGTTTCCGGTTGTCTTATTATTTACTAAATAGTTACAGGAAAGGCGTGACTGGTATATTTACTTCCATACATAGGCAAAACTACACGAGTAAATGAGCCCTAGATTGTTTAGATGGGCCTTGGTTTGCTACAACTTGAGAGTTTTGCTTTAAAATTTCGAAACAACTAAATGATTGAACAAAAAAGAAAATGATCTTTTTTAAAAAGATCAGTACACATTACTTAAAGCTGCCATTACTGTCTTGCACATAAATGGTAGTTGTGAAGAACGAAAAGAACTAATTGGCACATATCCTCGTATAAATTTGCAACATAATTATTGGACATAGGAAGGGTGACCCATTAAGTGGTTGAGAACCCTCCTACTGGCTACTGGTGGGGAATATCAGCTGTCACTGACGTTACAAGTTTCCTATGAATAGAATTTTATTGGATAAACGATTAGTGGGTGTGAATTTTTGCCCATTTTTGGCTTGTCCAGGCCTGCCCTTCGAGATCTAATTATTGTGCTCGTGATTTGTGAAAAGAAAGAAAACAACATTTGATTCAGAAAAGAAAAGCACTCCTCTTTGAAAATAATCCTCTAATGGACCAAAATCATCGGACGATTATTCATGGCCATCCTCAATGCACCATTTGGAAATGCCTTCTCTGGCTATTGGTTATGCAAATTTTCAGAGGCTGGTACCGGAATTCCTTCACTATAAAATCCAGCAAGCGTGACACCAGGATGATATTTACTGATTTGATTACGATATTGATCAAATACTTGGAAGAAAAGCTTTACAAGGATCATTGAAAGATACTACAAATTTACAAAGAAGATCATGACAAGAGTAGGGGAACGGTGAGACACACAAAAAGTCCAAAGAGAATTCAACAAAAGTGCACTGAAATTAATTAAGCATCAGACCCTACCACAAAATTTCCATGTTGCTAGAACCAACAATATGCATCAAAGACGTAATTTTTAGCTTGTGGGTCAGGCCTATAACTTTAACCCAAAAGGAAAAAAAAAAAAAAAAAACAACATATATAATAGAACGAGAATTAGCTAAAAGGGTATCCCAAGTTTTGGAGTCCACAGTTCTGATAATCTGGTTAATTAATTTTCTGACGAGTTCTTGTCTTGACATGGAGTGACCTAGGGTTCAAAAGGAGCCAATCTGGTTTCTGCATGGGGAATCATGTAGCAGCGGCAACAAAAGAGAAAAAAAATGGCGTTGAGCATATCTTTAAAAAATAAAAACAATATCCAACACGAGGATGATAAAATGATAATAATTTATACTCAGAGAAAGACATGAAAGGAAAAGAGAATTATTCTCTATGCATTATTATCTTCAATACAACACTCATCCAATAACATGTTAAAGATAAACTTAAGAGTAGAGTAGAGGGGTCCCTTGCACTAAATGTATGTGACAAGCGACCACAACAAGCTTGGTTCAGGCCCTTCCATATCCTTCTCAAAAATCCATGGGCAATCCAAGAAAATTATGAACCCTAAATACTTTATCTTCTTCTGTTTTAAAAACAGAATGATGGGTTCTTTCCTCTAAATTGTATACTTTAATATATATTTATCATAATATTTTTTTTTGGTGGGTCCAATATTATATACTTGGTCATGATTGCTAGAGAGAATTGAATAAATCTTGGGAGGGCAAAAGAAAGTGAGAGACATTCAATACAAGCTAATCTACAAAAGAGAACGACATTGGGCCACACCCATTGCCACCTGAAAGTCGCTCTTTAGCATCAGGCCTGGCTTATCGCTTCTATAGTTGGCAAAAGATTTTCTTCATTCTAATTAATTATAATAGTGTAATATTTCATTCAATATCCAAGCCTCTTTTGTAGCTGCTTCAGCTTCAATCATTTTCTTAGAGCAAAATATCAAGAAAAACGCTTCACGAGGTCGGTTACGAATTTCAAATTTCTATTGCTAGTCAAATTTTATAATTTATGGACAAGAAAATTGCAGAGACGCGAGTAACGGACATGCGTGGCCTTCAACTGCAAAGATGGCACGTGTTGGAGCTGAAACAGGTTTCAGTAGGGACCCATTTCACACGTGCATTTGTAGAATGTCTTCAAGAGTGATGAGGAGAGCAGATGCATTTGTGATTTGTCAGCTCCAGCTCCGCTCTCTTCTGGTGTCATATCACGTGCCATGTTGCAACAATATGGAATTACTTGTTGGCTGTTACGTTGCTGCGTATTTAGAATATGAAAATAAAATTAGTTATTAATTCTTGACTTCACCTTAGATGGTCAAAGAGGGTCTTTCCACCTAACAGGTTTGTTCAATAACTTTTATATCGGATGTTCCCAAAATTTTTACTTTTGGATTGGTTGAATTCAATACTAAACTTTAGTTAGCCTTTCAGTTTTTCTTCTTCTGGTAGGATCTATTTTCAAAGTAAATTCAACCTTTCTTAGTTGTGAATATATAAATACGACGAATTATCAAAATTTTTCGTAAATTTTGTTAAAATCAAAACAGTTCCTAATATGATTCGCCTATCTGATTTAAATAAATATAAAATTGAGTATTATTGAGATTTGAGATGATGTATTTCGAGACGAGTCTAATACCTAATTGGTTAATATTTTAAAACATATATTTGAAGCTACTAAATTGAAAAGAATAAAAAACAAAAAGAAAATTGTTGGTGTAGTTGGGTAAAAAGGAACAAGCAAGGGATATAATTAAGGAATTGTCACCACCAACTTACCTACCTACAACTTACCCATCTGAAATGTGTTGTTGGCTGTCATGTTTCAACCATCCATGGGTCATCAGCAGTGATTTTTATTGTTTTTAATTAATTGTAAAATAATGTAAGTATAACGATAACGTCCAAGGTCGACAAACGCTCCCATTCATTGCAAATCTTATCTTGCGCGCACTGCCTTGCCCATCCCAGCTGCCCAACTTGGCTTGAAAGCATTTCTGTCTCATCATGTTGGTAATCCCCTGCCTCTCCATTAAGCTAAGCAATTGCTTTAACCTAATCTAACCTTTCTTTCCATCAATACAATTATACAAATATCAGAATCAACCAAAGCTAACACACCACCACTTTTACTTTATTATATTCATATTTTCCTTAAAATACCAAAAAAAAAAAGAAGTATTATTATCACTAGATCAAAATTTGTCATGGCCCCATCAAATTTACAAAAATCATTCCCGTAAGAGATTCGAACCCATTCATAAGAGGTAGAACCAATAAAGACTTCTTTTTCTATTCATCCTTGGCCTCATTCGAGAAAATTACGATTATATTTTACACACTTACAATGTTTGGTTCATCTACATATCCTTGTTGGGCATTAAGCACTGAGCAAATATAACTTTCTTAGTACCCGCACCAACATCTAGGCTTCTTGTTTAATAGTGGGTCTCACTCACTCACTCACACAAAAGTGCACTCACGTTTGAATTACATTTGCTATTGGAAAAATTGATCATATGGTAGACGTTACCCAGCCATAAAACATGGAATTCCGATTCATGTGAAGGGTAAAATTTGGGCACGTAAAGTGACCCATTAAATGCTTGTTGTAGAGTCGAGTTTGTGATGGAATTGAGTGGTGCTGCGATAAATATGGTGTTTATTGCAACGCCTCTCTCTGGCGCAACCCGACAACTCAAGCCTGAGTTGGTCGGTTTGTCTTCACTCTTCACCTCTACTGTCATTTCCATTTGCATTTCATTTTAATTAATAGAATAGAATATTAATAGTAATACCATTCTTGCATTCTTTCATCTTCCTGCCAATTAACTTCAGTTCTAACGCTCCATGTCCGAAGGATCTTTACACGTGCAACAACGCATTCTATTTATAATTTTTTTTTACAATATTATATACATTTAAAATTTTTGTTATTACTTAAATATTATTATAAATCTTGAGGGTCTTTTAAGAAATAATAATTTATAAAAAGATTAAAATGTTTTCTTTCCCAAATCCTTTTTTCAAATTATTTTGAAAAAACAAAATCACAAAATCAATAAACAAAGACGCCTCGTTTTCCGTCAATTTAATTAATATTAGAACTCAGCAGCAGTTCGAGACAAATATTCAAAATTTGAAAGTATAATGGTAGGGAGTGTAATAAGTATAGAAAGGAGGGTGGTTTTGCAAAGGCGAAATTTTAAAACTCAAAATAAGTGCAACGTACAGTTAGTTAATTTGTTTATTAACCGTCCGTAAATGCATGATATTTCCATTAAAATCGTATAACCGTATAAATGTAGTGTACAAAACCGTATTTCTCTCTCTCTCTGCGAGAATAGAAATGGATTTGAAAGCCGCTGGTATAAGAAGACCTTTTATGTTGGCATTCAAAATGTTGCCTATTTCTTAAAAACGAAAAGTAAAAAATAATAATAATAATAATTTAAAAAAAAAAAGAAAAAAAATTATACTTTTGATTTCGAAAGATCGTACTTGCAGGGTTTGGATCCTCCGTTCTCCGAAATCTCATCTCTCTGTAGATCCTTCCAACTCCTTTCACCAATTTCTCTCATTTTCTCAAGTTTAGTTGCGCCACACTGGATGGAGTTTTGATTAGTGCACGCGTTTCTAGGTGAGTGAAAATCTCTGTTTGGTTGCTGAGAAAGTTTGGAGGAAAATTAAGGAAGTTATTGTTGAATCTTATGGTTTTTTTTTTTAAATAATTTTTTCACTATACTCAGCTTAAAAACTAGAGTGTTTTGTATCTGTTCTTAGATATTTTGTTGCATTTTTATTTTTATTTTTTTCTTCGAACAGATCAATGTAAAAACGACTTTTTCTAGCTTAGTGTGGACAGATGTGGAGATCTTTTAATTATCTAAATCTGGCTTTTCGTGTTGAGAATCTGTTTGTATTTGAGTTTGTTCGTTTTGCTTTGCTTTTCTCGGATTTGATTCGGTTTTGTGGTAACTTTTCAAATTTCAGTTACGGATTCATTTTAATTTGTAAAGCAGTTTTTTATCTGTTTATGCTTACTAAATGTTTGATAAAATGCCTCTTAGTTTGAATGATGAGCTCACTTTTTTCTTAGATTGAACAGGGAAGAATGCGTGTTTTAATCAGTTTTGTTCTTGTGCTAGTTGATAAGTATAGACTTGTGCTTTAGCTGAATTATGGTTAAATAAAATGCCGGAACATTGACTGTATGATTTAATTTCGAAGGGATATTTTGCTCTTGCTTGCAGCCTTGCAGTGTCTGATGGATTCTGATAATCATAAAGCGACTGATAGGCTTGAGATGGCCCATCAAAATGGTGATCATATGCAACTTGTTGCATCTGAAGAAGATAGGGATGTTTTGGATGATGGATATGGGACAGTTGAAGAAGTTACAGAGACAGTTAGGTTCAACGGAGATTCAGAAAACCCTCGCAAGTTGGATGAGAGTGGAACTACTGTGGAGGTTAGAGAAGGATTAAAATCTAATGTGGAAAACAATGGCTCAAGTGTTGCTGAGGTATGAGTTGCCTAAGCTGCTTGGTTTTTTTAAATTAACCTTTGTTAATCTGAAACCTTGTGGTGTCTGCAACAGATGGAGGAAGTGAAAGATGTTGATACCTCAAAGCAATCCAAACCACAGATTGGTCATGGCAAAAGCAAGAATGAGAAGCCTGCAAACACAAAAACTGTTTCATCAACCTTGGTGAAGAAAAGCAAGGATGGGAAAAAAGTTGAGGCAACATCGACTGTTTCAAATGGTTTAGTTGGTACAAATTCACATTCCAAACCATCTTTCAAAAGCTGGTCTTCCAATGACACACATGCCCATTCATCAAAGGTTAAGGTAGATATTGCTCTTCTTTTTCCTTTTTTTAAGCATGACATGTATTGACTTTTTGGTTACGGCAGTTGATCCTTCTTTTTTAATTTCCATCTGTATTAGCTGATCATTGTTTTTGCTTTCTGTCTGGCTGGTGCAGCACTCAGGAAAGTCTGATGGGCATTCATCTGATGGCCATGTGTATGTGCTTTGCGCATTTTTGTGAGGCAGTAATATTAAAATTGACAATTTAGAAAAAAGTTTTTTAGCCACTATTGATTTAAAATATCTGATTTGTTTATTAGTTTTTTGTTTTTTTCCCTAAAATTAAAATTTCTTAGTTACACCCATTGATGACAACTTTTTGTCCAGCTGTTTTCTGAAGTTTTATTTTGTGGATACAGGGAGAAGATTAAACTGCAGCATGTGAAGAAAGGACCACTTGAAAAAGCTGAACATGATATAGAATCTTCTGTGTATCCTTTTCATTTTGAACACTTTGTTTCCTCTTCTTCTGGGGTTTGAAAGGGGGTACCATCTTTTTTTTTTTTCTCCTTCTTCTTTTTGCCCTAGGTTCCTGTTAATAGTAAATTAGAACTTATAAGTTTATCCTTAAGTGCTTTATAGTTCTACAGCAGGAGATGCCAAGCCTCGGAAAGTGGGTGCACTTCCAAATTATGGTTTTAGTTTTAAGTGTGATGAGCGAGCCGAGAAAAGGAAAGAGGTTAGTTTTGTACTTGCACCTTCTGAGAATTCTCATGTTGTAAAGCATCATCTTTAATATCGACTTAAGTGTTTCCTATTCTGTTCTGCAGTTCTACACTAAACTGGAGGAAAAGATTCATGCCAAGGAATTAGAAAAAAGTAACATACAAGCCAAGTCTAA
Source organism: Bursera palmeri (assembly GCA_026225775.1). NCBI lineage: Eukaryota > Viridiplantae > Streptophyta > Magnoliopsida > Sapindales > Burseraceae > Bursera > Bursera palmeri. Next base: position 91,911 of record JANKKB010002190.1, read on the forward strand.
GGTGGTATTTTGTATCATTGGTGGACTATAATTTTACATTTATGATATTTCCTCTCCCCATTGAAGGGGCTTGTGGATTCAATCCCACGTGATCTTATTTGCCAAGCGATAAAAATGACTAACCTTCTCTTGCAGGAAACTCAAGAAGCTGAGATTAAGATGCTCAGGAAGAGTCTAATGTTTAAAGCAACTCCCATGCCAAGCTTCTACCAGGAACCTGCACCTCCTAAGGTTGAGTTAAAGAAGGTAAGGTTTTATTTTTTTCACAGATGTCATCAAATGAAACCTATTTTTTTCTCTGCATTGTAGTATCACTACAAATCACCTACTCTATTAGCTAATACAGTTCACTTCTTCAAGTTTTAAATGTCTTTTTCTGTTTGTCGTCATTGTATCCTTCTTAGTTTGAGTATATAGTTGTTAACAAAATAAACAGATACGATGCTGGTAGTTTGAGTATGAGTATTGCTTTGTAATGCTGATGTAAACATGATTTATCTGCTATTTGTTGAGGGCATGTGTGTTTTCATATTGGCAAAAGCTACACCAAGAATTGGTGTTTGAAATTTGCTAAATGCCTAAGCTGTGGTTCAAGGCTTTGCATCAGGTATTCTTGGGATGGTCATATGCTCATGTGCATTCACAATTTTGGGCATATTACAAGTTATTTTTTTGAAAAGTTATAGAGTTTTGTTGTGAATTTGATTTTCATTAAGCATTGGCCATAAAATTAGCCTAGAATATCAGGTAATTGTGATTTTATAAATAGCAATTACGCAAATGGGGATAAAGAGTTGGATGGTTGCTTTCAGGTCTTAGTTTCATCAATTCCTTACTTACATTTACTAAATTAGGATTCCCTTCATTTACTATGTATTGGTATGGCATTAGTAACTATTGGCATATGCACTCATCAATTTGATGGTATCCTTTATTTTTTATCCCTCTCCTTTGTGCTTCACCAATCTCACATTTTTCTCTTTTCCTGATAAATGAAGTTTACTTTTAGGTTTTAAATGCAGTCCAACCTTCATCTCCAAATAATTTTTCCTTCACTGATTCCTGTATGTATGGCAGAACTGATCTGTTAGTGAAACTGGTTATGGGTAGCGAGTGAGATTTTAAGAAAATTGTGAGTGTTTTGTCCTCAATGTTTGCTACTTTGATGTAGATACCAACAACAAGAGCGAAATCTCCTAAACTTGGTAGGAAGAAGAGCTTAACTCCTGTGGATGGGGAGGGAAATGGAAATGGTAACCCCAACCTTCGACAAGGCCGGCTAAGTCTGGATGAGAAAGGAATTTCCCCTGTACATCCAAAGAAGCCACAGCGGAAGTCCTTACCTAAACTGCCTTCTGAAAAGACCACTTTATCCAATTCCACAAAGGAAGAAAAAATGACCTCTTCAAAGGCAGAAAAAGAAGAAAATACCTCCTCAGCACGTGCAACAAAAGCATCATCATCTCCCACCCAGGAATCAGTTCTCAAAGCTGATGAAGAAGAAACTCAGCCACAGGAATTGGTTCACAAAGGAGAAAGTCAGCCACAGGAATCAGTTCCCAGAGCTGATCAAGAAGAAAATCAGCCACATACAGATGAAGAAGAAGGACCAGTGGCCGGAGAGCAAGATCAATCCACCTTTGTACAAGAACCCATAGCATTGGAGGGTCAAGTTCATTAGCAGTTGGAATTGGATGCTTATACAAAGCCGTCAACTTCAATTTGCGTAAATAAGAAAGGTTTTTAGATCCAACTATTTGATAATGAAAGCGTGGGGGATTCTGCATTTTGGGTTGTGATAACCTCTTGTCCATAGTCACCAGCATTGGTTGTTCGTGTGCTTGCTTTTAGAGGTTGCTGGTCTTGTTTCTAGGATTCTGCATTCCTAATTGGAGCAGTGTATGTTATAATATCAACAAGTTTCTATCCTAATTTATTCTGTTTAAGCATGCTTTAGTTGCCGGCTTTCTTGGAATATTTTGGAAAATTTTGGGTTAGTCTGTCATGGAATAGTGCATGATTACAAGTATTGTCTGTTTAAAGGGATTTCTGTCGAACAATTGGAATTCTTTGTTAAGGCAGATGTTGTGTTGTGGACATTCTTTGCTTCTTTATGTCCTCTTATGGTCTCTTTTCGTTGTTCAGGTTTTGTCAAAATGGGATATTCCCGTCTTTTTTCCAATGTAATAAGCCACTTCATCAACCTTGGCCATGAGGCAGGAGATGTCTTTGCGGCTTATTCTTGTACTTTCAATGACATGTTTAGTTTTTTACTCCTTAAGGCAAACAGAGTCATTTGAATAGGTTGACCTTTCTTCTTTTTGGATCAGATTGCCATTTGTGCCGTAACAGATTATCCTAATCTTGGGAGCTACAACGAAAATCAACGCTAATATTTCTGGTAGAACTTTCTCTCCTTTTCCCAAAAACATGACACAACGTATCGCTCTTCTTCTGTTCTTTTTTTTTTTCAATTATCTGTAAAGCACTTATAAATATCTTTAGACAAGGACCTGAGAAGAAGAAAGAGCATGTAGATAGTAGATCACATAGGAAGTCAAGAATATCTGTACAGGGTGATGTAGAGAACGAAGTAACTCTTGAGGGCCATATAAAAATAATAATAATAAAAGCCAAGAATATGTATTAACAGGAAAAGTTGAAGAGTGAGAATGTGAGAGAGCACCATAACATAAAAAGACAAACACATAATTATCATCTTAATGTTGGTAGATATTTTCCTCCCCTTTTGGCGTTTTTTAGAATTTCAGATCAATAATTATTCTTTCAGCAATTATTTTTTCTTTATCTATTCACCAGAAAAAAAAAAAAAAAATTAGAGAACCAGTAGTAAGATATTACAATCAGAAAAAACGCTAAGAAGCAGCAGCCAAAGGAGGGAAGAGATTGGGTTGTGATGGGCATGTTTTAGTAATGTTGACTTGAACGTCATCCACCTCATCCTCATCTCCATCTTCATCTCCATCTCCAGCATCCCAGAGAAACTGAGCATAAGAAGCAAGAACATAACTGCAACAAGTAACACACAATACGATTCAAATCTAGACACCTAAAAAAAATAAAAATTTGTTCAATTATCACAATGACCTTACGAGTCATCAGGAGAAGACTGAACAGCTTGATCGAAATAACTCTGAGCACGAGTAGCATCCTTATAATTACTCCAAATCAAATCACCATACAGAGACAGAACGCTCCCATCATCTGGCTTTGCCAGAATAGCTCTCTCGCAGTACTCTTCCGCTTTCGGAAGATCACCTCGCACCTGCACTCAACCCAGAAACAAAAGAATAAATTTACAAAACCAGAATGAAAATATTTTCATATTTGTGTTATACATTTTAAATGATACCTCTTTGAGAAACTTAGCGTAATTGGCCAGAACAAGAGCGTCTCCAGGATAAGCATTGATCATTTTCTGATAATAAACTTCCATACTCTCGCTCCCGTGACCAGACTCTCCATCACCACCGCCACCGCCACCGCCAAATGTTCCGGCATTTCCACCACCAATCCCACCAGAGCCCTCATCCAACACCAGCCCATCATGCAAACACGACGTCTTGTTGTCCATGCAAATGTCTCCTTGCCCTTGTAGCTCTTCTTCTCTTTCTATAACATCTTGCGACATCAACTGAGGGCTTAGGAAAATTTTCTTCTTTGATATGTGAAGATGACTGAGATCACCGTCCGATAACGTTCTCGGGATTTTTTTGACGGACGACGACGAGAGGGACATGGAGATGGATCTGGAGGCGCCGATCCGAATGCCCAGATCGGGTTCCAGCGGGGAAAGGAACATGCATGATTTCAATATGGGTGAAGAAGCGCTTCTCAGAAGCATGATGTTCGTTACAATTTGCTCGCGTTTGTTTCTCGGGAAAAAAATGAAAAAAAAAAAAAAAGATCGCCTTTCAGTGATGGAGAAATTCTGAAATCTGCATGCTGTCATGGTTGATGAAAACAGATAAAAAGTAAAAAGTGGAACCAATATCAGCCGTTGGATTGAGATCGTGTCGGTGGGAGTAAAAGGCGCAGTAGCTGCACGTGCTTCATTAAACGTACGCGATTTCGTGCTGGACCATCGAGAGGAGTTGACTTTTTATTCTATAGAATAGCAGCTTAAATCGCTTCGTATCTCAGCAACTTAATTATAAATAGAAGGAATGAGAATGAATTGTGGAATAAGCATTCGGAGTTGAGTTAACAAAATATCTTATGATAGATGAAATAGGGCAAACTGATTCTAGTCTAAACGGCTGCAAAGTGATGACAATTGATAAGAACAAAAACAACAGAGGCAGCTTTCGACAGGGATCAAATCCACGTCTCCTTGTCTTCAATGAACAGTCACCCACAAACATCACATTCACTTACGCTTGCAGTGCCGAGATTGATAAAAATTTTAGACTACGTAAGACTCCAACCTGAGCCACTCAACATCGATCGACGGCGTCACTTTAATATTTGGACCAAAAAAGTGTTAAATTTTCTTCACTTTCTTCTTAGAAGAATGATCGATCATACCCAAATTCTAAAGTTGAAATAAATGAAAAGCTTATTGTCTTGCGGAATTCTTCTTTTTTGATATTTCATCAAGTATGTGTACATATTGAAGGTCAAGGATCAAGGCTACTCAGAACCAACTGAAACTGGCTGCAGCTGACTTTTACGTAAAGATTAAGTGAGGAGAACAAACTGAAACATCAACTGATTAGGGTACAGTTTCGATTTTTATTCATTTTGGCTGATTCAAAGAAAGTAGAAAGAATTCGAGAAGAATTCGAAGAGAGTCGTGCATAAGACTAGACAAAGACGGCAAAGGCAAACTAGCGTGCGTGGCATTCTAGGCCAAGGAATTTGCATAAGAATACACAAAGGATTAATACATGCATGATTTCTTGGCCCATTTCAGAACAGCAGCATGATACTAGAATTCAGAGCCACTCATAGCCTTCCCAAATGGTTATATTGCGACCCAATAGCTTCTCGTGAATCATGTTCATGATGGTTCCTCAACTCTAATTATGGTTTGCAGAATAGAGGACAGCTTAGCTTTCTTTTCAATTAGAAACACCCCAGCAAAACTAAAGGATGTAATTTAGCCAAAACCATTTGAATCCCAATTAGAAACTAGGCACATATATAACAAAATTTCACCTTAACTCATTTTATTTGGAATATAACCAATATTAATTGATTGAGTTCTAAGCATCCTCATCACCCCAAAGTTTAAATGCCATTCAACCTAAGCTAAAATGTAATCGCTTATTTAAGTTAATGGCAAGCACGAATGAGCATCACTCACACGAAAGTAGAAAATTTTAGTTGATTAAACAGAACACCTTTAAGAAAACAGTGATTCTCATACATTTCATGCTAACATCCAGAAAACCTCGGATACATAGTATTTAGATGCCAAACACCCATGTTGAGATTTTCACCCATGCATACTAGATATTGATGTTAAGAAACCACTTTGCTGCGAATTTAAAGATTTCGTAATATAGATGAAACGGATAATAAACTCGTTCTGAATGCACACATCTCAAAACTTCCGCTATGATATAATGTTAATAATCATCCTATCTAAAGGTTTAAGTTTTCGTATTAAGTTCTAACAATAGTACAAAGCTTGTCTCTATAATTACCCTCGTGACGATCATAACACAACCTTAGAATTAGAGTGTCGACATATGTAAATCTGCGCAGAGATCATGTAAAGGCATGGACAACAAGCGCATGAAAATGCAACACATCGTAAAACCTGAGATTAAGGCTACCTGGAAGGTATCCCAAACTAGCTACCTGAGAACTATAAGTAAGAATTCTACGTCACACAGTTACTATGTGATAGTGTATTAACATGAGGTACTAATATGAAGATATATATCAGGGGCTGAAAGAGCTTATTCCCATATTTAAATTTCCATGAGAGAAGCTAGCTGTCATCACCTTCTTCATGTTACGCGTTCTAAGTCTTTTCCATTGACTGGGCTGAATAAGCAGAGTAGCCATGCATCGTTTGCAATTGGAGCACTTGTTTGCGCACTCAGGAGGCTTTTAACCGACCAAATTCTCTCATTCATTTATACTCTCTGTTGGAGTATAGCCTCTTGCATTGATTCCATTGAACTAAAGTCAGAAGAGAAGAAAGCAAAGAAGGGAATAGCAGGAGAAGAAGTTAGTTAAATTCTGTTAAATTAAAAGTTGTTAGCTAGTTTGTTACGTACAGTTAGTTTGTTAGCTAGTTAGTTAAAGTAGCTGGAAGATTAGTAGTATAAAGAGCTGGAAAACTCTGGAATGTAATTAAGTTTCTTGAAAGCTCTCTTGAGCTCATTTTCTTCCATTTTAGAATTCTTCCATTTTCTCTCTTGAGCTCTCTTGAGCTCATTTTCTTTATACAAAATTTACATGGTATCAGAGCTGATATTCAGATCTTACAGATTTTTTTTCCGTAAATTTTCATCTGATTCAAAGATCAAGATCAGCACTCTTTTCTCTTGAAGAACTTCCAAAAGTTTTCTTGCTGATCATTCTAGATATGTATTCAACTGCATCTACGCACTCTGTTTCTTCAACAATTAATCCCTCTGATGATTCCTCCAGCCCCTTCTATATTCATCCAAGTGATATTCCAGGTACTTTACTTGTATCAGAAATCTTCACCGGAGATAACTATGTAGCTTGGAGTAGAGCAATTACAGTTGCTTTCACTGTCAGGAACAAAATTGCTTTCATAGATGGTTCTATAGTAGTTCCTCCGATTGCTCAATCACTGATGCACACAGTCTGGTTGCGTGCCAATAACCTAGTACTTTTTTGGTTAATGAACTCTATTTCTAAAGAAATTAGGAATAGTTTGTTATATGTTGCTTTAGCAGTAGATCTTGGAATGAATTAAGAACGAGGTAGTTTAGAAGTGATGGACCAAGGGTGTTTCATCTTGAAAAGTCTCTAAGTTCTATTTGTCAGGGTTCATCTTCCATTACTGAATACTATAGTAATTTTAAGGCATTGTGGGATGAATATGTGAATTACAGGCCATTTCCTACTTGTACATGTGATCTTTTCACTTTTTTCTTACAAAGGCAGCAATCTGATTATGTTCTCAAGTTCTTGGTTGGATTGAATGAGTCCTATGCACCTATTCGAAGTAAATTGTTGCTAACTACTCCTTTACCCAGCATGGCAAAAGTGTTTTCATTGCTTCTTTAAGAAGGACAGAGACAACTCACTACTTCACCTCTTGAGACTCATGCTTTGATGGCCAAACTAAATGTACATAACAAACTAGCTAACAACTTTTAATTTAACAGAATTTAACTAACTTATTCTTTTGCTATTCCCTTCTTTGCTTTCTTCTCTTCTGACTTTAGTTCAATGGAATCAACGCAAGAGGCTATACTCCAACACTCTCCGTTGCATCGCCTGGAGGTGCTAACCCAACTGCCAAAATACAGAAAATTAACATCTAGATATACACTAAAAGACACAGCAACCTCTTCATATGATCATTCCTGTTTTGGCTCTTTTACTTTTACTATTTTATAGGATTACAAATAGCCTGACATACACAGTCCTTTTTTTAAAAAAATTTTAACTGAAGTGGTGACGATTTGCTTGCAAGGTTTGGAAGGTAGATAAGTGAAGAAAAAGATTTAAGATCAGGCAACTTTAAGCTCAATTTGGGAGCTATTAGTTGATGAAGAAGCCATATATGTTGAAATAGTGAAATTCCGAGGAGATGAGGGCAACCAAATATGGAGGAAAACAAAATTGTGCAATAAGGTGCAGAAGTCAACCAACGTTGGTTTGGTATATGGAAGCAGTGTTGATTGATTGTTGTTGTTACCGGTAGAAAAGACATTTCTCTGGGATATTCTGATTCAGAAATTAATTGCATCACACGTATAAGAGCTACTTTTTTTGAAATGAAATGAAATCAAAGTTTTTAGCTAAGAGTCGGCTCGAAATTACAGCAGAATTTAGCCTATCGGGTCAGTCTAGCTCGTGTAGTATAGATTTTTACAATAACTTGGATATTAAAATGAATTAAACGACTGAATTGACAAAATCCGTCTCTTTGGGAAATCTGGATGCTAAGACCTTCTAGCATACCAGTATGGCTGAGGGAACAATTGATCTAATACGCATTCAACTTATCGGAAATTGGAATTTGCTTAACCAAGCTCTCCTTTTGGTGTAATTAATAATATTCGTTCTTTTAATAAGAATGATAAAATGATAATGAATTAATATTATCATGTATTATTCCCCGTATTAAATTGTATACAAAATTTGTAGGTAAGAGTGCTATCAAGTAAAAGAAAGCTACATAGGGTAATGTAAGTTTTACTCCCGCGGCAGAAAAACAAAATGATGATAATTTGATTGCAGAAAGTTGAAGAGTTAACAGGAGAAACTCTTAAGTCAAGGATTTAACCTCTAAGTAAGTTGTCTGGATGTCGGAGAGAAGCGAAATCAGGTTGTCTCTCACGGGGTATGATGCCCCGATCAAGACAAAGTTTGCAGGTACATGGACCTGACCTGACACTACCTGTCGACCTGCCCAAATCCCATAGCTATACTCACTCTGCTCTGTCGCGCTTTGAACTTGAGGCTTTCCCAATCCCTGAGCTGCTAACGTCTTCAAAATTCAAAAGTCGGAGGGATGGCCCCTTCCAGTGAAATAAACCAGCTAAGGCCCATTGGGTTATACATTTTCTTTTTATAAAATAATAATAAGAAAAGGTATACAATAAGGTTTATATACAAGAATTTTTAGGCATATAGTAAAATTATCAAATGTTATTAACCATCTATCAAAGAGTTTCAGTTTTTCCAAGGTGACCCCAAGTAAACACAACCCATGTGATCAGATCTGACAAACAAACTTCTGAGGTCTCGTTTATCACGATCCAGAGAATGAATTTAGTTTAATACTGATTTCAGAGGGTCCTCATGGAGACTTGAGATTCTAGATGATGGCTTTGGAGATAACGCACATATTTAAATAGATTCTTCGATATTACAATCGAGTACCGTGTTGGAATGCGTAATCCTCTAGTCAAAAATCGTGAAAGTAGGTTGACAAGTCAAAAGGAAACGGAGGCATCTCCAACCACCATTGATTTTCCAATACACTCTCTCCTATCATTAAGGAATTGAACAGCCAGCCTTGGTTTACTTAACATTAACAATTACAACATATTCAATGTTTTGAGAAATTATTAAAGCAGCCTCGCCAGTTCGATTGACAGAGAAAAGAAGATTCAGATTCGGAGCAAATCCCATTTAAGATATCAAAATCTAATATTTAAACCTCGAGATTATTTATTCATATGATAAGACGAATAGCATACAATAGAGATACATCACAAAGGGCGAATTATGGATTTCATTACAATACATGATAAAGACGTCGCAGAGTACAGTTCATGAACAGATGAAGCCTGCAAAACTAGGGCCTGGTGAAAAAAAAAAACAACCCGAAAAGGTTGTCATGGCAGACTAAATAAATTGCTGCCATGGCCAAGACCCACGAACGCAAGGCACCAAAATTTGAACTGCTAAAAGCAACGAGAACAAGGATGACTGTAACTTTTTAACCCGCCCCTTGAGGAAAACAAAGACCAACCATCTGACTATCACGTTCAGAACATGATGTCAAAAACGTGAAAGACACTCGGTAAACAGACTCCAAATTGTAAAGACAAAAGCCTAGTCCAGACTAAGCTAAAACACCAGGCATAAACACCCAGCAACGCAAAACCATGACGATTGGATATGCGAAACAGAACCCGGTAGCTGTATTCTCAGGAAATATATGACCATTACTAAAGTGACAACCATTATTGGCGTCGAAAAACTTGTTAACAAATCTCCGGCAACGGAAATCTGCAAAAAAGATGAATAAAGATGGCCATATTCTCCCTGGAAAAAGAAACCCGAGTTCGGGAAGATGGAAGACCCATAGCTGATGGACCCAAAAACTACACAAACTGCTGCTGCTACTCACAAAAGCTGACTAGAATTCTGAAGCTTTCTGATTACTTTCAACCCCATCTTTACTTCTGCTGTACTAATTCACAAGGGGTCTATCAAATCCTTCACTGCTCATGACAGGATATCACACCTCCACAACTGCTCCACAAGCAGATCGATGGTGGTGCTACTGATTGCATTGCAGTGCTGGAGGTTCAATCCCAAAAGGGTCTGACCCAGTTTTTTGAGAGATTTTAAGCTCTTGTCAGAAATCATAAAGCATCCTGACACGGAAAGAATCTGCAAGTTGAGGTGGTTTGCATTAGCTAGGGATGCAATCCCAAAATCAGTGATTGCACACTTTGAGACATCAAGATCACTGAGAACCAGGCAGTTCTTTGCAATTGCCGCCAAGCTTGCATCACTGATCTTTCTACAACCATCAAGATTCAGCAATTCAAGAGTCCAACCATGTTGTTCAGCAATGGTTGACACAACTTTGTCAGTCAAATTCAAGCAACCACTAAGATTAACCTTCACGAGACCAGCCTCACAGCTTTCAAGTAGTGGTACGACCCCAGCATCTGTTATTCCCTGAAGTCCACTCAAGTCCATATGCTGCAACTGAGGGCACACTTTCCCCAAAATAGCTAGGCCTGCATCACCAAATCCAGGGCAGTTACGGATGGATAATGATCGCAAGGATTTGCAAGGAGACAACAATGGAACTCCCAGATTTAGGTCCTTCATCCCCCAACAGCTCACTATCGAAACAGCCTTCACTTTTGCACCACAGTTCAAAAGGGAACCAAAAAACCCAAATTGGGTGATCCTGTGGCACTCCTCGAGTTGAAGACTTTCAAGTGATACTGCAGCTTTCGCGAAAGAGATCAGTCCATTGTCAGATAAAAATGAGCATTTACGCAGGCAAAACTGTTTCAAGTTTGGGCACCCTTCACCCACAGCTTCAAGGCCCAGATCAGTTACACCTCCGCAGGATGTAATTGACAAGGATTTCAACTTCTGCAACCCATGACCGCTGCCCATGACCCAGAAGCCTCTCTCACTCACATATGAAAGGCCAGAGAGGACAAGATCAGTTAGGACCTTGCCATAATGTCCAACAACAGCAAGGGAAACATCGGTAACATTCAATTTTTGGAGCTTCACCTTCAACAGGGAATTCGAGGCAGAAGACAAGAGGCTAGCAATTCCTTGATCCCCAACAAGGGGGCAATCCTTAATTGAAATGGACTTCAGATTGGGGCAGCATCGCCCGACGGCTTGCAGACCTTCATTTCCAATGCTGGAACAAGATTCTATTGTCAGATCAGTCAACTTAGGGCAATTCTTTGCAACTGCAATCAAACCCTTGTCTGTGATAGCAGGACATTGGCAAAGGTCAAGCTTCTCTAGTTGGTGACATCCATTAGCAATCTCAGAAAGACCTTCATCTCCCACAGAAGATGTGTTCCAAAGGGAAAGAACCTTTAAAGATGGGCAGCCACGGGCAATAGCCCTAAGGCCAACGCTTGTCACACCACGGCTAGAGTTATTTCCACGGATCGAAAGCTTGCCCAATCCTCCACGACAAGCAGTTCCAACAGCCATGGCAGCAAGTCTAATATCTGTTGCCTTCTTTCCTTCCAAACTCCTAGAGAGATATCCATCATCCTCAACATCTAGATCTTCAGCCTCAGATACCACTTCAACTTTATTTTGAGTCTCAGGCACTGAAGATTTAATGGTTTTGCTGCTAAATTCGTCCCTGCGGATGTTGCTTAGTAATGTAAGCCAGCGCTTGGAAGTACAAGCACAGACACTCCTTTCCTGACCTCCAGGCAACCGTCTGAAGATCTCAAAGAGACATTCATCAGGTAGGATTTCAATTGAGACCTTCTGCTCTGATCTCTCTCCACTGAAAACAAATGGGGCACTGATGCGAGACCTCTTGCGAGGAGGAAAATACACATCAACACGAGGACCAAGAGGCAGAAAGAGTCTCGACTCCTTGGGGTTAGGGTATATTGGGCCCCCAGGGCAAAAATCATCATTACCTGTGTAGCAAAAACCGATAATAACTATAATTCAGCCAAACTATTTCCGGAAAATTCGATAAGCTTACATTTATTAAAATAATTTCGCTATCCCCAACACAAAGTTGAAACATCAAAATACTATCTCCCAGAATCAAACAACTAACATCTCATATTTCAACAAAAAATTTAAAAATACTGTGAAGGTACCATAGAAGGTAAGAAACGACGAAAATTGGAATCTCCAACTATCCCGTTTGAGTTATCAACCAATTATTGACAGTTATTGCTACTAACTCGTTCATCAGATCCACAGACAACAAGGCTTATCAGATCTATAACATATAAAATCCAATTTAATCTAGGCTAACATATTCATCAACTCAAAACAATTCTCTATCATCATTTATGAGATCAAAACTAACATAATTCAGGAAAAAATGATACAGAAAATCAAATTATATAGATCTGATCCGTAAATAAACTACTTAAACAACTCCATAACAACAAAAGCTAACCTAAGCTACAAAACAAAAAATAAAGGAAAATTATGAAGTATCGAAAGCTTACCAGAGAAACCGAAGAGCTTTGACATGGATACAGCTCAAAAAACCCCGGGAGGCGAAATCCGAACTGATTACGATCCAAAAACCCTCCAAAGAGAGCAAAAAAGAGAGCGGCGAAAACAAGGAAGGCTGCTGCTGCTGCGACACCGTATAGATCTTGATGCATGAGATAGATAAGAGGCCGTGGAAGGAGGAGTGGAAACCCTATGAGATAGGGCAAAAAGAGAGAGGAAATGAACGAAGGAAAGAAAGAAAGAAAGAATGAATGAGAGGTTCTTGGGTAAAGAGAGGTTTTTTAATATGAGTGGAGTGTGGTTTGTGTACGTGCCAATACACGCAATTAGAACCCACATGCAATGTATTTGTGCACATAAGTGGCCTTTCCTTGTTATATTCTCTCCCCTATTCCCTTAGGCCTTACCCCACCAAATGAATACCAGAAACCGCTTCTGGATTTCCTTTTAGTTGTTTCCTCTTGTGTTCCGTTCCTCGCCGGCTGTTTGGATGCTCGCTTTACTTTGGGGCTCGTTTGGTTTGTTGGGTAAAGCACACTCCCGTATAGGATACAATTCCATTCCTCTTATCTCACTTCGATACTCCTATTGAGGATTAACTGCCTGATCTTTTAAGTTTAGGTAAAAAAAAATAAATAACAGTTTGCCAAATTCTACCAAAATGTGAGAAGCCTTGCCTTGCATGTTGCATGGCCATTTTCATTCTCTAAAAACACCAAACACTTATTTTCATGAAAGAATTTAATATCTCTTATTTTTTAATATTTATTTTCTTTAATGGTTGATCGAATGTTCTAAATCGATTGTGATTACGAACGGGATGATATCATTTTGTTGTTATTTAAATCAAAGTTAATATCAAATTTACTCATTAATTTATATTATTGTTCATACATTTTCGTTTCGGTCAAATATAATAGAATGTTACCCATGCTAGAAAAGAAAAATCCAAATTAGCTTAGGTTACTTTATCTTAACATAAATTTAAGATGGATAATAACTTTGAAATTACTTTCTGTAATAATAATATATATTTATTTTTGGCTAAAAGTTGTAATGAACTTGACAGCAAATTCAATAGTTGGGATAAGCAAACACAGGTGTAGACGTGATGGCAAGTGGTAGAAAGGAAAGGAGACCTACCACCAAATCAAAATGCTGTGATTGCCACCAACATTTGGAACAAAAATGGGCGCCAGTAGAAAAAATTAAAGCGTTCAAATTAAAAATCTTGTCGAATTCTGAAAGTTGATCCGTGGACAACACAATTGTTTTTGTAGGGCATGCCAGGGGATGTGATGGGCTTGTTACTGTCGATAGTGCCCTGCCCGCCCCATTACTATAGTTGTTGTGGGGCACTCGGCAATGCATTTCTTCTCCCAACATTGACTTCGATTTACCAATTGGTTGCGCTTGTCCACTTGGCTTGGATTGGACTTCGATTTGATCTAAATGGGTAAAGATGTTAACAAGCTAAATATGAAATCATGAATGTTCTCGTATGACTTTGATTGGATTTTGACTGATATTTTTACGAGGACAGGCAGCGACTTTAACGTCACCATTGTCGTTCAAATCAATATGATCAGCCATTTCAATTAGTATCTAGATTTACATTGTTCGAGTGGGATCAGCAAGTTGTAAGTCGTCAAAATGTTTTCCAGCTTATGCAAGACACAGGTTGCACGTGTAATGGGTACATTTGAGCTGCCGGATACACATTTCCCCAAAAGCAAGTTGCAATTGAGTGTAGTCAAAATGAATTAAGTAAGATTTAAGGGGCTCGATTGACAGAAAATTCTCAGTTGTATATAGATGTGTAAAGACAGAAATCCTCCCCACCCCCACGAATTGTGGTACAAATTAATGGGGATTGGCAGCCACAGCCAGGCCAGCCATGGTTACGCAAGCAAGTGGGTCGGTTCCATTAGATTACGCACGCTAATCCATATAAAATATGAGCCAAAAATACGGGGAAATGACAATAACCCCCCAATTAAATTTGAAGAAAACACTTAGCCCCACACTTTTACTAAACTAACACTTACCCCC